>VWZO01022078.1:60082-106065 GCA_013396975.1 Bucco capensis | reverse complement strand
ATCTGCATGTAAATCTCCAAAGGGAAACACTGCATCACAGGTTTTGATCAAAAAACTAATCCCAGGAGGTACATTACAGCAACACCTGCAACACACTGTGGCTTTTCCAGCCCAGACTACTGTGGTTGTGGCACAAGGCTCCCACCACCCTCCAGGGACCTGCAGACAGCTCTGAGCTAATAAGCCACAATGCAGACAGTTTACAACACCCTAAAGGCTTTTGGGTCAGGAGGCAAGAAAAGTTGGGTCAGCCTGCCAGTGACTTTGGGGCAGCAGGGAAGGCAATGCTGTGTGGGTCAGGCTCAGTGTGGCAGGGGTTGGTGGGAAGGGCACATGCCATGTCAAGGCAGAGATGCTAAGAGCAATCAGGATGGCAGGGAAGGAGACAAATGGAATTTCTGCTTCCTGCTTGAACAGCACCCAGAATGACAAACTCAGTTTCTGTTTCAGTTATAGTTTTCTTCCACTGTTTTGTGCTATCAGGGAGACAGCAAAGCTGAAAAACCAAGTCCTTGGGGCTTTTCCCCATTCTCCCCTATCCCTGCTGGGTGCTGTGTAAAGGAGCTGGAGGGGAACAGCCCTTTCTGACAGTGAAGGTGGTGTTTCCCTATTTCTGGGAGCATTACCAACATACCTGCTCTGTTCTGCACCCCTCTGCAGCCTCCAGTGTATCTGTCTGATCCTAACACTCATGACAGAGCCACTCCTGCCTTCAGGGTTAGACCAGCTGGAGATGCTGAGGACAATATCCCTTATGCCAAACGGGTTTAATTCACTGCAGAAGTAAGAAATAAATCCCTTTACCTTTATGCCACATCAGTTTCTTCAGGCAGACAAAACCTAAGGCAGTCTCCTGATTTTTCATTGCATTGGCTCTGTGATAGCAAGTGTGACATGGCCAGAGATGTCACAAAAAATCCACCTGGCCCCAGCCTTCTCTGTTAAAGCCTAACACTCCTGTCCTAGTCTGATCAGGGCTTTTCTTGAGGTGGGTGTTGGCAAAAACATGACCCAGAACATTCACTTACCCTCTTTCTTTCAGTGCAAAGCCAGAGAGATTCTCAGCTCTGGTGGTAAACAACAACCTCGCACTGAAAGGCTTTTTGCAGGACCTACCTTGTAAATGAAATGAGATTAGTAACAAAGTAACAAAGTTTTTGCCTTTGTTTGGTTTGGTTGTTTTGGTTTTGAGTTTCACTTTCCCAAGTGAAAGAGTGTGACAAGGAACCAGAAGTCTGTCTGCCATGGAATATTCTTGCAGTACTTGGGGCTGTGGTTTATTTTACTAGTGGTGACTAGTTCAAGCCACATTTAGTCAATAAATATGAGATATGAGGTCACTCTGCCATTTAGCTGTTACCCTGTCTACATATTTCACAGCTGGGTAGTAAGCTTTTAACTAGCGTCTACCTCGGTGGGGAGTCTCCATAAAAAAAGAGCCAGGATCCATTGGTCGTGGTGGGGGATCAAGGCATAGGAGCACCACAGAGATTTCTGAGCAGGCTGAGTGGGAGAAAGGGAAAACTCAGGGTTTTCCCTTTCTTTCCCTGGTTTCCAGGGATGTAGCACCCAGCTGAGGTGCTGGAACGTCCAAGCTGGCCCTGCATCTCCACACAGACAATGGGTGATGAAGGAGCACATCTTACACATCGAGTTTCACACTGAGTTTTCCCATCTTTCATCCAGAAATGGGCCAAAAGACAATTTCCTCCAGTTTCCAACTTTACAGAGCAAACCTATTTGAGTCAAACATTCCCAAAGGGTTAGTTTCTCCTTTTATCCACATCTTACAGGATTGTGCAGAAATTCAATTTCTTGAAAATGTTAATTCTCCTTTTTATCAAGTCCATAGCTTCTCCTCACTGCCTTTGCTTTGTGATGAGGAAGACTCTTCCTTGGCTTCTGAGCTAATAACTTGGGGCTAAAGTCTGGTTAAGATGGAGCATCCCTGAATTCAACATGAAACCCTCATAGTGGCACATAGTGCAATGAGCAAACATTCCCATGTATAATCAGGAAGAGAAGCTTCATCTCCAGCCCTGTCCCTGCTCCGATTTGAAACCTCCAGGGTTTCAAGTAAGAGGATCTTCTGTAATCTTACTTTGTGCTCATCCATCTCCATCACTGACAAGGTCTCATCAGGGGCTCAACCCCAGAGATAGTGGCAGGAATCCACAAGAAAGCAGAGAGCATGAGAAGGGACCTGGGCCAAGTCACCTGGCCTGGCTCCAGCAAGGTGTTGAGGTATCTAGCAATTGAAATGCATGAGTGGATGTGGCAAGAAGCAGGCAAGGAGAAGAAAGCCAACTAGTGAGTGAGAGGCCATGTTAGGGGAAGCCAGCTGTGGACCAGACCATGGAGCTGTACTGCTTTACACAGCCTCTGCTCTGCCCATCACGCTGGTGTACGTGCGCAGGAGACGGAGACCTGGGACCTCAGCTGGCCTCATCCTTCCCTGCAAACTCCTCTACCTGCAATGCAACTGCCAACAGCACACCCTAGGCAGGGAGAGGAGATGTGCCTGCCCTGCCGAGCAAGGTGCTAGATGCTCCCTTCCAAGCATTGCGCTAGATGCTCCCTTCCAAGCATTGCACACAGTCTCCAAGAGAGGAGCCAGGAAAGCAGCAGCTTAGCACTGCTGGCAAGGCCATGGCAATGGTTGGGGTGAGTGCCCAGCTCCTGCCCTCCAGCACGCTGGGAATCCCAGCCTGGCTCTCCCTGCCCGACGTCACGGCCAGGGCTCAGCAGTAGCAGACGCAGCTCCGGCGCCGGGAGATGAGTCCAACTCCTCCCTGCTCGGCTGGAGCCTCCAAAATTCAGAACCTCTTCTCTCAGCTGCCTTTTATAGGGCTATAAAACCACGACTTCGTGTACAAGTCTGTCAGATGTTGGCCAGCATCAGCCTCTGCCACCTTCATCACCACCTCCCTGGCTCCCACACACATGTGGTCCCTGCTATCTCCATCTCCAGAAGCACCACCTGAGGACCAGTGCCCAGCAGATGGGGAAGCAAACATGGAGAGATGGATTTGCAGCAAAGCCAGCTCAGATGGACATGCCCATGCCCACGGCAAACAGAGTACGAACAGCGCAGTGAAATAATGCCCTTTACTGGGAACCTCCCCATCCTAATGATGCTCAGTGGCATAAACAACCCCAGAACCATCAGCACGGGGCTCAGGCTGGACACCACCCACCAAAGCCTCCCCATCACAGCCCCCCACAGCAGGTAGGGACCAGGCAGCCATGCCACACGCTATTATCAGACACCACTAATAACATGTACACTTGTAATGCTGGGCCCAGGGACAAGAATAACATGAAATAACACTGCACCCACCCACTGAGAACACCAAGTGTGTCACACTCCTCTGTGTCATGTGTTTAAAAATACCTCTGCTAACAGCCTTTCCCCCCCTTTTTCTTTTCATATTTATTTCTATTTTTTGAATGCCTAACTTGGCCAGGCGGAAAAAGTTTGCATCAGAGCTGAAGCAGAGGATGGTGACTGGTGTCTACTTGTTTTATGTTAAACGGGAGGAAAAGGGGAGGAAAAAAGTGAGCAATTACATGTTCTTTGTGGAGAGGTGTGGCCATTGGCACGGCAAGAGCCTTCTGCCTAAACCACACAGACAGATGCTCAGGGAGGTGGCTTTCGTGGCCAGTGGAAATACACAAACAGGGGCAGCCTGCAGCTGAGATTTTATGGGAGTGAAGGGATTAGAAGCTAATTGAAAGGCTGAGGAAGAATTTGGTCCTCCCGAGGGCTTCCGCTTGGCTCTGATCACTCTGCCCAATGCTGCAGAAGTTGGCAACCCTGGGTGACAGTGCTCGGGTCCCCATCCAGATCCACAGGCTCTTGCTCTGGCTCAGGATCCCATTGCAATGGGGCAGCAGCAAGTCCCCATCAGAGCCTCAACTAGTCCAAACCAGCAGCACATCAAGAGCTATACCCTGCAGAAACACTTTTTCTGCCTGCACGTTGTTGGGTTTTTTATCCCCTCAAAATAAGGGTTGAGGTTATATTTAAATCATCAACACATATAGTTAGCTTTCGAACCAAAGCATCCACAAATGGAGGCTTCTGGGAACAAGGCATATTTGGAGGACAGACAAAATAAGTCAAATAATAGGTCAAATCACAGGTGTAAGGGGAGTTTGACCAGCTGAGAATCAGGGCTTTGAGGCAAGGCTCAAGGAATTGGCAGGCTGGGAAACAGTGAAAGTGCAGAAGAGAGGAAAAAAACCCCAACTTTTTGGTAAAATAAAAGCTGGATCCCTCCATGTTACCCTCATCTGCCCTATCAGCCTTGCCAACAATTGCTCTTGTAGCAGGTACATCTTTATGCTGGAAACAGGACAAGATGGAGCAGTGTTAGCAGCTCAGGCATGTGCAGCTCAGGGAGGCTCTGCTGCTTTTCCCTTGAAATTCCTGTTACCTCTCTGGGTAAACTGTTCCTTTCTAAACCAGTGGCTTGTATTTCTAGCCGTTGTATTTAGAATCATAGGATCATTTTAGTTGGAAAAGACTTTTAAATCATCAAGTCCAGCCATTTACCCAGCACCACCAAGTCAAGTTTAATCATCTTTTTATAAACCTTTCCAGAATTAGTAACCTGTTTTTCTGTCTTCTCCTTTTGCACAGGCTTCCAGATTCCCAGAAATTCTTGACTTTCCCCCCCTCCCAATCTCCTAGACTCATGCTTGAGCCATTTGAGCTTTACCCTATCACACAAGGACTCCTGCAAACATTCAACTCCCAGGTACAAGAAGGTCCTTTTCACTGCTGTTGATGTCCATCACAAGCAAACACACTTGAAAGTAATGGCTGAAACAGTCCCAGCTTAAAGCACTACATTATGCCATGTTAGGTTTTGAGGTTTTTGGGGGGAGTTTTTTGAAGCAGACAAAAGCACAGCCACACAACAACAAGCTAAAAGCACTGGAGCAGAGCTGACGCACTCGCATCCCTCGGGATGTGCCAAGCACCACACAGCCAGAGCTGCACTGCCCGTGGAAACCTGCTGGCACTAAACTCCTCCTGGAGCCCTCTGGAGCTGTGGCTGGAGCTCAGCTCCACTAGAACTCTTAAATTCACCAAGTCAACACGACTCTGTCTTGCCCAGCAAAGAGTAAAAGCATCAAGAGCTGGACAGTGCTTTCTGCCATCTCTTCAGCCTAATTTAATCATTCAGAAAAACAGGGGTTGGAGCTATTTTGAGTCTATTTCCAGGTTCAGAAAAGGATAAAAACAATGCAGTGAGAGGCCCCAAGCTTCAAAGCTCTTCCCTTAGTTTTTTTCCCCTCTTCTTGCTTTCTTTCACTATAGCAGGCTGACACCAAACCAGATTGCTGGCCTAGTGCACAGCTGCTGCAGGGTAGGAAAGAAGCAATTGAGCTGTGCCTCCAATTGCCATGCTGTGGCTTTCAAGAGGCTCCACTGCTGAGCTAATTTGGTGCAGTTTCCTGTTTTTCTATAGTAGATAGAAGGAGAGAAGGGAGATGCAGCTAATCTGAGCTGCTCAAGCTTGCAGATCTTGTGCTCCTGGTCTGTAAAACTTAGTACAGTGCACTCAGAGCCCCTGCTCAATCCCATAGTTAATACCAAGCCCAAAGCAGCTTTTCTACCATGAGGCAACAGATACACAAACCACCAGCTGGCTCTCACAACTGGAAGCCAAGGGATGGGGTTTGAATCAACTGCCTGGCAGCAATTTGGTTTTGCAGCACGAACCATGGCAGATCAGCCAGCTTCAAGCTTGCATGAAGCCCTTCCAGTTCTGAATGGTCATGGAATCATAAATCATGGAATCACAGAATGGTTTGGGATGGAAGGGACCTTTACAGGTTATCTAGTCCAACCCCCCTGCAGTTGGTCCCATCACCAGCACAACACACACTGTCATCTTGGATTATGTGACGCTGCAGCCTGGGACTTCACAAAGGACAGGATTATTGTCTAATTGGATTTCTGGTCTCAATTAGGGCAAAAGGGAAACCAAATGCAAAGCTGACACGGAGAGCTTCAAACATCTGTAACAACAAGTGGCTAATTTACAATGTACCCACCTAGGAGCATGCAAGAAGGATGCAAACTTTGCTTTTGAGGTGACCAGGGACTCACCTGCTTCCAGGGGAGCCCACAGATACCAAATTCCACTCTCTTCCTTGCAGCATCGTGGTGATACAGATGGTACCTGGAGAGGAGTAGGTTCAGCAGGTGATCTCTGAATCCTTCCTTCTTCTAGACATAGGCTTGGCTGTGGGAGACAAGAGGGATTGAAGGGGGCAGCACCCCTGCAGCTTGTCTGAGAAACCTCAGGAAACCCAAATCGGTTTCACCTTGAAATCAAACGGAGATTAGGGCCTAACAAGCAGCTCGAGCAAAGTAATGGCCTGGGCCACATGTTGCAGATCAGATGCCATGTGAGGCTAATTATTGCAGCCCAAAAGTTAGAATGGCTGCTCAAGCATTTCCACATGGGCTTTCAGAGCCACCCCTGGAACTAGCAGAAAATGAACGAGTGAGGCAGTACATAGGTACCAACAGCTGATGGCCAGTGCTCCTGCTGTGCTGCAGGAGAGGCACAGCCTGGGGAGGGGACAGCTGAGGCTGATGCAGCTACCAGTGTGTCTGTGCCATCCTGCTTTTTCCTGGTACTGTCCACCAAAGGAGCCCAGAGATTGTTATACTAAATCCAGGCTTATCCTGCTCCTCTGTATTGCTAAGGCAGAGCAGAGTTGGCAGCAGCCCCAGCTGCTGTGTGCACTGGGCATGTTCCCCCTCCCTCCTCTCCCAGGGCAGGGAACAGGAGGAGATGAGACTGGGATATGTCCCAGATCACATAGTTAACTGTTGTCTGGCTCTGCTGACCAAAACACCTGTGATGGCCTCCCCATCTCTTACATGAGACAGCATCTGTAAGCAGCTAAGGGTTTCCTTACACTTGATAAAATCCAATGGCAACCTATAACTTTGAAAACTTGTGCTCCTGGGAAACAAACCCTGGGAATAGCCACATTTCAGGCTCTGGCTCTCCCTTGTCTGGCTGCTGGACCCTGGTCACTGCACACCCTTCACTCCCAAGACCCTGTGACAGCTGAGCCAGGAGCAATAGCCTTTATCCCATAGCTGGCCCCTGGAGCCGGGTCTGCTCCATGGCTCCCAGGCTGGGCTCTTCAAATGCAAAAGCACTATGTGCATCCCCACAGCATCTTACAGCAGCTTTTCCCTCTCTGCTCTCCAAAGGGCATTGTGCCCAGAGCTGGGGGATAAGCCCATTTGTCCTTCCTGCAGGAAGAGGCTCCAGGAGCCTGGCACTGCCTTCCTCTCTGTGAGAGCAGGAGGCTTGCACAGCATTACACTGCCCTTCAGGGCTCCCAATTACACTGTTTAACTCTACCTTGGCAGCTGATATAAAATTTGGGTTTGTATGCTTTTGCATGGTGTGTTTACACACCCGCAGGGCTAACCTCCACTTTGTGAATATACCATAGCTGGAGGAACCTCAGTGGCTCCACATAATCCCACTCCTGCCCTGGCATCACAGAGCTAAGGGACATGCTCCCAGGTGTCCTGGTTTGAGTTAGTACAGAACTGATTCTGTTCAGTTTACTTCTTAACTAACTCTCTCCTGATTAACTGCTCTATCTGAAGTTAATGTATTTTCACAGTGTCTGCTTCCAGCAGACCTAAACCTAAAGTTTAGAGTTAGTACCAAGGTCACTGTTAAATCTTGTGTACCTTCTTGGGGGGTGCAGACTAAAAGGCGGGAACAGACAGTCCAGGTGACTCTAAACTGATCAGCTAAGGATTCCATTCTGTATGCATCATATTTAGTATAAAGCTGAGGGATCACAAGGGTCAAGCTTTTTTGCTTTTTCTCTTCTTCAATAGCTGACTTCTGAGGAGGACTCTGTCCATTCTGCCTTGAATCCCAGTCCATGTGTTCCTAAATCCAGCTCCTCAATCTGGTTCCCATCTGCTGCTGAGTCCAGCCTGGGACTTCTGCCACAGCATCAGCGGTGAGGGTGAAGTAATTGAGTCCAGTATTGGTTTTGTATATATTTGTATATGTTTCATTTCATTGTTATTATTTTCATTAGAGTAGTTTCAGTTTTCTCTTCCAATCTGTGTCTCTTCTTTATTCCCTTTCACTTTCCCTTTGAGAAGGGAGAGGGCTTAGTAGAGAGAGTCTTTCAGTCCTTTAGTGACCAGCCCAGCCCTGGCCCTTGACACCAGGGAGGGAGTAGAAATTCCACTAACATTTGGGGTGACAGACCCCTCCATCCCACTGCATACTGTGCTGATGCAATGGAAAAAAAAGCACAATGCAGGTTTTTTTCCTCCAAAAGAAGGCCTGTTTCTCTCTGAGCCACTGAGCAGCATCCTCCTTGCTGCTGGGCTGTGGCTGGGGTGCTCAGGCTCAGCAGGGGACAGCCCACCCGCGGCAAGCTGTGCAACCACGGCTTATTTCTGACACAGCTTCCAACGATGGCTCAACCACAGAGGAACTCCCAGCAATTTCCACCCTCACTAGACACAGGTTTTCAGCACTGGCTATTTTTGTTGCCCACAAGTATTTTCATTCAGCTGGTTCAAAATGAGAGCTGTAAATGTAGCAGGCTGGATGCTGAGTGGGTGCAAGCAGCTCTTCCTCCATCGGAGTCCCAGGGAGATGTTGCCATTCTCACCCACACTGCATGAGATGATTGCCTGGCCCCTTTCCAGAGGGGCTTCCAAGCTGGTTTTTCCTTTCTGCTGAGCAATCTGGAATTTGCCTTTCCTCTGCTGTGTGTTCTCCTCGGTGGTAGACGTGGGCACTGAGCGTTCAGCACAGTGATTTTAACGCTGCTGCTCGAGAAGGGCTGGAAGCAAGCCTTGGCTTTTGGAGTGCAGCAGCAGCAGGATTAGGAAACAAACCCCCAGCAGTCACCAGAACTCTCTCCTTACATCAAGGCAAAAGATGCCGTGAAATCTCATGGAGATGGTACAAACAGCAAACCAAATGGAAAGAACAAATGCTTAGGAGAAAAAAATAACACCAAACCACAAGTGCTGCAAGGACAGTGGCTCTAGAAAATGGCTGCAGTTTAAGTGTGTGATTCAGAGAGCCTTGTCTGAGTATCAGAGGTTCAATACTATTGCCTCCAATTTAAATCACTTCTAGAAGAAGTGCAGAAGAAAGGTGATGAAAGGGCCCTCACGTTGTTCCCTGGTTGGAAAAACACAGCCCACTTGTGCACTGTGGGGAAGTTTTGCATTTTGGCTAGACATTGCACACAGGGCTGTGCTGGAGCCTCTGCTTATTTTTAAAAGTAGAAGTCACTGGTGATCTATAGAGGGAGAAAATGCTTTTGTCTTTGAGGCAGATGCTGTAGGAGCAGCTTCTTGCAGAGCACAGCCCTCCTGGGGTACACAGTGGGGCCATGGCATGTGTGTGTGCCTCCCAGGCCAACAATGCCTGGGTGAAAACCAGACCTTGGACTGCCACCTCCTCCTGCTCACTGGCTAAGACCTGCCATAGACCATAAGATGATTTGGATTGGAAGGGACCTTCAAAAATCATCTATCCTCAGCAGGGACAGGGACATCTTTTACTAGACTAGGTTGCTCAAAGCCCCACTCAGCCTGGCCTTGAGCACTTCCAATGATAGGGCATCCACAACAGGGCAACCTGTTCAGTGTCTCAGCACCCTCCTGGTAAAACATTTCTTTCTTCTATCCCATGTAAACCAAACCATAACCACACTCCTCTCTCTACTCCCACTTTAGAGAGGTGCTTGAGGACATCAGAACTGCTCACAATGGGCAGTGGCAGGCAGAGGGTTCTCCCCCTTCAGCTGCTGCTCTGTGGGGACTGGAACACACACGTGCTGGCAGGGGGATGTGCAACCACATGCCATAGCTCTCACAGCACTCTGAGTTCAGGTAAAATCAGTCAGCAGCAAAGCCATCCCCATCCCTAGCCATGCAGGATCCCAGTGACCCTGCTCCTCAACCCCAGCACAGGCAGCAGGTTTTGACATACCCACCCTGGCTCCCAGCCTTGCCTGGGATTCCTGCTAGGGAAGGCTGAACCCTGCAAGCCTTTCCTAAGGGACTGGGCTTTAGGCAGTCTTCTGAAGCCCTTTGCTTCAGCCTCTCTGCTCTGCCCAGACACTAGAAGTGCAATGGCACCGTGTGCCAGCCTGCTGGGAGCAAGCAGAGCATCAGCCTTGGCAGTGTGCTCCTCTCTGGGGTCCCTCCCCATGGGGAGGTGATGGAGAGGCAGCCTGCTGCAGGATCCAGCCTGTGGCACTGCAAGAACCAGAGTGGAGCTGGGCTTCTCCTCACAGGACCTGAGGTCCTGAATCCAGCCTCAGCAGAGCCTGTTCTCCTGAGGGCAGTGATGCCAAACCCCCTCACACTCCAAAGAGGATGGAAAAGCTGGGCACAGGCATACACAGCAACACTGGAGGGCTGGAAACAGCCACGTCACTGATGGAAACTGCTTTACACTCTTCATTTGCAGGGGAGGGGAATGGGGAGAGGAAACAAATACCATTTTTTCCTGCATCATTCATGCACTTAGACATTTTGTGCACCAAACTGGGCTTGATAACCTCACCTGAGCATGTGTCACTCCTGTCCCTGCATTGAATCCTAGATTTTAAGCTCAGCATGAGCTGTTATTATCATCCATCTCCTTTGTAAGCCAGGCCAGAGACATTCGCTGCTGTATCCAAACAACAACTTCTGGTTAAGCCTGCCAAAAAAACTTCAATGTGGATATTCTTTCTGTATTTTAAGGAGAGAAATGCACAATAAACACCCTCTTATTACAGCAGTCTTGTGGATTTGGGGTGTCCACGTGTGTGTATAGGCTTGTGCTGAAAGATAAGTTTAATAATTGTCTGATTTATTCTTTTTTTCTCTTAACTCCCCTCTTGCTTATGCAGTGAGTTCCTAATATCCTGATTGGAACCAGATTTGCATGAATTAGAAGTCGAAATTGGAGCAGCAACTGCTGTGCAGAGGATGTAAAGGGAATAAAATGAATGGGGTATTAACCTTCAACCACTGAATATTAATCAGTGTTTCACAAAAAAGAAAATACAGAGGCTGCCACACTAAATATTTTTAGCATTTATTGACGGGCTTGATTTCCTCTCTCTTTTAGACCTTTTGCTTCCAATCACAGACCATAAAACATCACCCAGGAGATGGGGAGAGCTCAAGAGGGGGAGGGGATGAAGAGAAAAAATAAAGATCATCTGATTTTTTTAAATGCTGGATGATATCTGTGAGTTATGCAACACAAAACCCAACCAACAGAGTACCTTAGCCCACAAGTGATCAGTTCAAAGGCTCATTTCTCCCAAGTCCCAAACCAAACAGAAATCTACCCTGAAGTACAGCGAAGCCTTCGGAAATGAAGGCACCATAAAGAAATAAACTTCTTAAAAGCTAAACTTCCCCTGTGCTGAAAGGCAAGATGCAGCTGAGAAGCAGCCTAATAAAAGAAGCAGCTCATTAGGCAAAGACTTGATCTCTGCTTTGCCCAGTGTGCTCCAGTGCAGTTCATCAAATAGCTCCATGGAGAACAAAACACAAAAGCTTACCAAAATACCCCTGGAAATGGTGACATCTCCAGCACACTGGAAATGCTTTGGCCTGAGAGCAACAGCCAGAGCTGGGCTGGATGTGGTGCTGCCAGCTCCTCAGGGGCTGGCTCAGCTCTTCTGACAGCTAAACTGGGAGCTTTATCAGTATAATTGCAGGCACNAATTGGTATAGTTGGGAGCAATGGCCACACCTGTGCTCAGGGTGTTGCAGGGTGCTGGGCTAGGTTGGGCTGTGGGATGGGTGGTCAAGGGCAGCACTAGGAATCATAGAATCACAGAATGTCAGGGGTTGGAAGGGCCCTAGAAAGATCATCTAGTGCAACCCCCCTGCCAGAGCAGGATCACCTAGACCAGCTCACACAGCAATGTGTCCAGGCAGCTCTGCAATGGCTCCAGACAAGGAGACTCCACAGCCTCCTGGGCAGCCTGGGCCAGTGCTCTGGCACCCTCACTGAAAAGAAGTTTCTCCTCGTGTTAATACTAAACCTCCTGTGGTCCAACTTGCTCCCATTCCCTCTTATCCTAACACTGGATGACAATGAGAAGAGCCTGGCTCTCTCTTCCTGACGCTCACCTTACAAACATATTTGTAAGCATTAATGAGGTTTCCTCTGAGTCTCCTGAGAGACTAAGAACCAGGGCTCCTCAAGAGGTTGGGCTCTACCAGGTGGGTAGCAGAGCTCCTCTAACCCCTCTGTGCGGAACAGTCAGCAGTGAGACCACAGCAAATTGTATTGGCCAAACCATGGCAGCCCAGAGTTTCCTCACAAACGACATCTGAAATAAGGAGGAAAAAGCAGAAGTGGAAAACTACAGAGACTCTTCTTTTGCCTTTTCTCCCCTGCACAGTTTGGCACAGGGGGATTTTAAAGCCAGATGTCCCTTGAAATCTCTTTTCAGCAGAGACAATTCCCTCCCTTGCAAACACTACTACCCTTCTCCTCAATGCACCTTTGCAAAACAGAATTCATTTGTTTTCATTAACTTCTTATCAAGTTACCTGGATTTGTTTCAATATTCAGAATGTATTAGAAAGGAGGAGAGAGAGAGAAAGAGAGAGAGAAAACAGTGGTAGGTTTTCAGGAAATAGCAAGTTCTTTTTCACTGAGATAGAAATCATTTGGCAAGCCACAGTGAAATACTTCTAGGTTCCAGAAGAAAGCAAGGGGGGAGAAAGCAAGCAAGGAAAAGGAAGATGCTAATGAACTGCAGAGGAGAGAAAAATAAAGTTTAAAAGAAAACAAAACCAAAAGAAAACCCATGGAACTCAACACTGGTCATACATCCACATCCAGCTGATCCATAGAGGGAAACTACAGTGTGTCTCTAAGTCACTAGGTAAGGACCTAGCTTCCTTTCCTGGGGAATGATTAAGGATAGGTGAGGTTAAAGCCCCAGAAACAACCAGCATTTAGACCCTTTTGGCCAATAAATCCCTAGGCACCAGGTCAGCAAAGATTTTAGGGGCATGCTTCCCCTCTGCCTTGGCAAGATGAGAGCCCAGCAGGTCTCTGTGTTGGTGTGGGCACTAAATATGCCTAACTTTAACAGACACTTCAATGCTTTCTCCTGAAATAGCAGTACCTGTGTCAAAGCTGTGCTAGACTCCTTCAGCTGGTGCTCTAAAATCTCATAACATACCAAAATCTTCTGGGTTTGCCTTAATTCCTGCCCTTCTGCAGCTAGGCGTTAGATCAACACAATGAAGAATTGAGTCAGGGCAACTGGAATAGGCTAAATACCAACAAGTTTTTCCCAGGGGAGGGCCAGGACAGCCCAGCTCTCCCTCAGCCACCTCCCACCAGTCCCAGGAAAGTGCTAAGGACCAGCCTTGCACACAGACTCACACCTTGGCTGATGTCTATTCTCCAGCTCTAAGCACATCCAAGCAGCAAAGCTGAGTTATTGCATACTCTCAGGCCTCTGGGGCACACTCAGCTTCTGTCCTCAGGAGGAAAAAACTGGGGGATTGGACTAGATGACCTTTAAAGGTCCCTTTCAACCCAAACCATTCTAGGAGTCTATGATTCTATGAAAGGGGGAAATTTTTTTAGCTTGTTCCTTTGCATTTTCTTGGAAACAAGGCTGCATTCTAATTAGTTTGCATTTTCAGGCTGCATAATGGAAATGTGATCCCTCCTCTAACCTTTATCATCTGTTTCTTATCTTCAGAGCTGCACAGTCCCCTTAACTCTTAGTGCACAGGGAGACATTTAAAAGCCCTTTTGCTCTGAGGAGAGCCACAGTGAGATGGGAAGAAGGAAGAGGCAACAGCACTAACCCGCACATGTATAGTAGGAGGAACAGGGACACAGCTCTCTCCTCCCACCCCCATTTCTGCTGCACTCTATCCCCAGGACTTGCATAAGAGATGCTGACCACTGTCTTCCTCTGTGCTACATGGCTGGACCACCAGAGGTAATGCTTATCCTCTCTCAGCATCTCTCTGCAGTGACCTTGGTGGCTGCAGGACAGTGCATGCAATGCAGCTCGGAGCTGGGGGGAATGTTTCTGGATGGTAGAGAAGGGAGCACAAGGTCACTGTTAACACCATCTATCAAACATGCTTTGAATGAATCCCTGTTCTGCCCAAACTTTTGCACCAGAGGCTGCAGCAGTGCAAGGAGGAGTGAGCAAACCAGCAGGAAAATGCAGCAGGAGGGAGCCTGCAAAGGTGCTGGGTCCTTGCCCTTCACAGTGGCTAAGGCTACTCTAGTCCATCCTGGTGTTAGCACTCCTTGAGCAGCTTGGCAAGTGATGAGCATTTCTGCAGAACTAGAAGTTTAATCTCTTGTTCAGATCTTAAATAAGCTGTATACCAAAAAAAACCCACCCTTCTGCAGCAAGTGTCCTTGGGCAGACATGTGTACACAGCCCCTTCGAGCTGCACGCTAATTGCAGGTTGCTATAAAAAAGTTTTTTTCCCTTGCACGTTTTAAATCTGTCAGTTTGGATTTCCATCACATGCTACTAATGTGAAACGTCCTGAGGAGTCTCTCTGCATGGAGCAGGACTCATCCTGAGCTGTTCCTCCTGCCCCGGGAGGGGAGGAACCTCCTTTGAAGTCCTCCTGGTGATTCATGTCCGAGTCCTTCCTGTCCCCTCCCCAGGAGAGTTTTCCCTGGGCTGACCTGACCTCGTCTCCTCTCCACCTCCCTGGCAGAGGCAGGGAAGATCAAGTGACCTTCCCAAATCCCAGCTCAAGGAGGAAAGCCTTCCTGCCCTGCTGAGCCTTCAGCAGCCAGGGGACCCAATTCTTGCAGTTTTACAACAGAATTGGATAGGCTTTAAATGTTAGGGAAGACAACCTGTTCCAGCCTTACAAATACTCTGGGTTTTTTCATCTGGAAGAGATCTACCAGGATCTTTTTCAGGGAGTTTCATCACTGATTATAGTGGTGAGACAAACAAAAGCCTTATTTGTTGGCATCCCAAATCTCCATGCTCTGTCTTGTCTTGAGAACAGAAGAGTGCCGGCTGCATTTTGATTTTGATTTTTTAATATTTCTCTTTTTTTCTTCCTTTTTTCTTTTTCTTTTTAACCAGCCTGTATTGCTTTTTAACCACTATCCTGTGCACATGGTTCAGCCTTTTGCAAAAACAAAACAAAACAAAAATCCCTAGGTGTGAGAAGATTAAAGATTTTGAGATCTGGACATTTTCAAATCAGAAACACATGTTTAAAATACATTGGGCTGGCAGACAGCCACCACTTGGAAAAGCCAAAGAGCTGTTGCATGAAAAAGATTCCCAAAAGCCTGAAGAGAACAAGAGCATCAGCAGTTGTCTCCACCTCACTGGGAGGGACAGGAGCAGGACAACTCGATGGGGATTTGTCATGCATCTCCATGCTCTGTGCTGTCACACATGAGTGTCACAAGTGTTTCTCAACCAGCTCTAGTGATTTCTACGTGCACACAATTCTCTCCATCCATCCCTGAAACTTCAACATGCTCAGTCTCCTTTGAGAAGACCTCAACCTCTTTCCTGCATGGCCCAAGTCAGCTCCCACCAACATCTCCAGGAGGAATTGCAAGGGTAAAAGCAACAACAGCTCCAGTCTCACCTGGATTCATCACACAAACAAGACAACAACCCCACAAAGGACCAAGGAATGGCCAGAGCCCTCTCCCCTTCTGTGAGCAAAGAACCCATCCCTGCAGGAACATCAGGAAGAAGCAGCCAAAACTGAAGAAGAGAATTGATCCAACTATCCTGGCTTGGCCAGGGAGCTGGAAATAGTCCAGAGGATATGGCTACAAGCTGCCTCTTCTACCCCTTCTCAGCTGCTCTCTGCCTGCAATATTTGAGGTGTGTATCAGTGCTCAGACTAACTCATCTCCCAGTCAAGAATCAGAGCATAAAAACATTCATGCTAGCCAAACAAGATCTCAAACCTAGTCCTTGATTTAGGTCAAATATGCATCATTTCACCAGCAGCAGTACAGTATCAGGGAAGCTGAGCTAGCTGGAATTTTATTGGCATGATTGCTGAGCAGAACCTAGCACAGCTGAAATGCCTGCCCAGGAGGGTCCATCACAGCTGGGATGGAGCTGCAGACTGCCAGAGCATCCAAAATAACCAGGTTGCTTCCTACATGACAAGGTAGATGCATTTCCAACCAACAGGAGGACATCCCAGACAGACTAGCAGGCACTTTGCTCACCACCACCCGATTTCCTCACTCCTGGCATTTTCCTTCTTGTTAGCAGGAGAACCATCCAGAGCAGGACTCTGGGTTTGGGAGATCTAATTGGTGAGAAGAAAAGAATGAACATAATTACCTCATTGTGATGTTCAGAACCTGCTTTACATGGAATAATATTCTTCACTCTAGAGTTGTTTATAGGGTCTTTAACTCTTCCCTTTTTATGGGGGTGGGGGGGGTCTGAAATCTATTTTACTAGGGGAAAAAGATTTGAGTGTGTTAGGCAAGGTGCCAGTAGCCATGGCAACCTTGGATTTTTCCATCTTCATTACAAGTTCAAGTAAAACCTTCATATAAAATCTAAATGAAAGGGTACATTATAAGTCCATTTTGAAATGTTTGCCTGGAAGTAAAACTTTGGACTGCATCCTTTTTTTCTGCACTGCACATTCTGCTTCGACGCGGAGCACATTTTTCAAGTCAGATTTTTGTTTTCTTTCAGATTTTATTCCGTTTGCTCATACAGGGTGGGTCGTCTAGTGGTTAGAGCAAGGCATCAAGGCAACTGGTTTCCAGTCTCAGTCTGTTCCTGATCGGTCAGGGAGTGTTCCCAATTTTATCCAGGTGACTTGGGCAATTCCTGTCAACTCCAAAAAAATCTTTTTGTTTTTTTCTTTCCTTACCAATAGAAGAGCGATGAGCATCACTGTCTTGAGGGTTGCACCAAGATTCACTCATCAGCTTTGAGAAAGAAGTTGTTCCCCAAAAGAATAGCTCTTCTTCTCCATTTTCTTCTGGCTCTGGAAGTCAGACTGAAAGGTTAAGGAGAGGCAGTGGGTAGAGGATGGCATGAATTGCCTGATTTCAAAGACTTGATTAGGAAAGAGGAAATCAGATTTCCTGGTGTGGATACTGACACAAAGTTGTTCCAGGAGATACCCAACACGCTTAGACAATACTTTGGTGCCACTTGAGCCAATTAATTCTTGCACTGTGTCATCTTAAACTGCTCTAGTTTCATCCAGTCCTGGGAGGAGGCAAATTCTGCAGCTGCCTTTCATTTCTGGGCACCATCTCACCTGGGGCCAGAAAGCCATGATCATTGCAAGGACTTCCTTCTCCAACAGGCCCCTCCAGTGTACAGAGCTGAGCAGCTTCTCTAGAGCTGAATTGGAAGAAGAAAGCTCACTCCTGGGGATCCTATGGAGCACCTGGTACTTTGGTTTTTCTGGCAACCGTCTTGAGACCTTGTCCATGTCTTCTTCTCAAGGCTACAGGCTGAGACACAGTAGGGCAGGAGAATTTGTAGCAAAGCTCTATGCTAATCCCTGTGTATTTCAGCCCATAGATGTACATCATCAATGGCCAGAGCTGGTGTGAGCTCAACCCCTGGGCCATGGCTGCAGAACATTCTGTCCATGAATGGGCTGAGGGTGAGTCAAACTGGCATTTCAGTGCTTCATCCTGGCTCTGGGTCAGCTGCAAACCTGGCTGCAGATGCTGGGGGCACAACACCCACATGCTCATACTAAAGCCAGTGCTTGCCTTCTCAAGTAGGGTTTTATGGAGCAGCCTTCTGGTCCTTGCATTACCTAGGGTACAGCATCTGCTCACAGTGGGGCAACTTGTATTCTAAAAGACCTCTGAGGGTTGCTCTGAGCCACGTGCAGCTCAGAGGAGCTGGAGCATGCTGGCACAGATGTCAGCAGTCACGACAAGGTGAGCCATGCCATGCTACATGCCAAGAGCCAGGTAGAGCACACAGGGCAGATGGGAGCCTCCTGTGCCCCTCACTGGGCAGGGACAGGGCATTGCCCAGCCTTCAAGGCTCTTCATCCTTTCTAAGGATGCTGGCAAATACTTTCCACATCTGCTATCAGCTTGCAAGGAGACTCTGCTCCTCTTGAGTCTGATTTCCCTTCTGCTCTGTTACAGTTCCAGCTCCAACCTGCTGCCTCCTGGCCGTGGAGGTTTTGGGGAGGGGTGGAGGGGGAGTCTCAAACGGTGCAGGGGCTCTTCTGTTTTCGATCCATCCTTCCTTCCGCTCTTCGCAATCAATTAGAGGGCAAAGACTTCCGAAAAGCTCTTTCCTCCCTAACCTTTCGCAGCCTGTTGCGATAATGACTCTGGAGAGCTCGACCTGGGCCTTTGCGGGGGGTTCGTTACCTTCCTGGGGCAGCGGAAGGTGACCTTCATCCCTCCCTCCTCTTCCTTTCCTACCCCTGCAGCTCTGATGGTCTCAGAGAGGAGGAGGAGGAGGAGGATTTGAAGTTGCCTCACTCCCAGCAGATAGAGTTTCTCTCCAGTGTCATTTTTTGCAATGAGAAGTCAGAGGGTGGTTCTGGAGATAACATAGACCCTGGGAGGTGGAGGGGAGGCTGTCCTTAAAAATAATGATTATAATTACGCATACCTTGAATCAAGACATCAAAAGGTGGAAGGAAGAGGGGCTTTCTGGTTTTAATTTGTAATTTCTTTCTCTCTCTCACGAGGCAAGCTGCTTTCCAGAAACCAAGCTCCAAGCTGTTGCAGCTTCCCCCTCCAAAACACAGCTTACAACTGAAGCAACTCACTTTGCCAGCAGTACCAGGGATTTTTTGTTTCCTCCATGATGGAAACACACAGGTAAGATATACTGGCAGAAGTTTTCCCTGGCACCTGCAGCCACTTTCACAGTCCATCAGCCTGGGGAAGGTGTATCATGGGCTCTTCAAGCAACACCTTCAACAAAAGTATCCCTGCTCCACAGGGCAGCTTTATGCAGGCTCCTAAGTAGGAGGGAAGGGACATGGAGGCATCCTGGGACAAGCATATCCCACTCAGCACTTACACAAGGTCTTCCCCAAAGCCTTAATAACACTCCTTAAATCTGGCAAGTGCCTCTCCCAATGCACCACCATCACAACATCCCTCATCCTTCACTCCTTGCCATGTCCTGTGCCCTGAAGCTACAGTCTTGCAGTGCTACAGGTGGCACTGCAGTGGTTTTATGACTCACATCACTGTCCCCAAAGAGGAATTTTTCCCACTAGATTTTCCTTGTGTCACCAGCAGGATAAATGAAGAAGCCACTTCCACTGCAGCACTGCTGCCAACAGAGCAGCTGCATGTGAGGAGACACAGCAAACACAGAAAAATAGCTGCTAGAACCAGTGATTTGGGACCATGCAAGCCACTAAACACAACACTTTAAAGACATCACCCTGAGACACTGACAGCTGCAGTGATGCAGTTCCTTCTCTTAATGCAAAGTGACCCCCTGCCCAGGAAACGAAACGAAAAGAGTTACTGCCAGACTCAGGGGATGTGGGAGAAGTTTATCTCCACAACCATCACCTGTAGCAGGAGGATGTGAGCAGTGACCTGTACTTCAGCCCCTCCAGGGCTTGGCCTCACCCTGTGTGGCCCCACAGCACCCTGCACCCACTGGTGCCCACTGCAAAGGTGCTGCACCTACCTGCCCCCAGCTCTCATCCACTGCCCACACATAATCAAAACCATCACACCCAAACCCAGCTGAGAGCAACTGGAACCACTTTGAGGTGAGAAGCTTATTACCAAGTTATAAACCTCTCCCATCCTCCACAGGAGCCTTTCATAGGGCCAGCTAGGAAAAATAATAACTCAAACCCATGTGGCGAGAGGGAGAGAATACAGTGTCTCCAGGTAACAAACATTTGCTTCTTTCACCATTGTTCCAGCCATAAAATGGAGTTACTAAAAAAAATACATTGATTTCATTGGAATTAAAGGTGAATGTGCCCCTCTGGTCCCCACTGAGTGGTGCTTAATGGTTTTTAAACTACAGTGTCACAGCTGAGTTGTGTACAACACATAAGGCTGCTTATGGCTAAATAGCCTGGCTTCGTTGGCATCACTGGAATTAGCATTGATTTACATCCAGTAAGGATTGGGCATATGGTGTGTATGTGCAGACAGTGAGTCAGTGGGAACAGGTCTTGGCACAAGCAGATTTCCTCCTCCATCATCCTCTGAGGTCCTGGTATCCCTCAGCATGTGTGCTGCATCCCTGCTGCTGTCTCACATTGGCTCTGTCAGTGAGGATAATAGGAAGAATCCAATTTTTGAGCCACTAATATGAAACAAAGCCTTTTTTCCTCATCATCTCTAGATTCCAAAAAAAATTCCCCCATTTTTGTTCTTACAACTTTTCCTCCATGGCCCAGAGGGACTGGGGGAAGCTCTCACCCACTCTCTGGAGCTGGGAGCTGAGCAGAGTTATGCCCATGATGACACTGCCTGCCCACCTGGGATTCCCAGAAAAATACCTGAAATGTGCAGAATTCCACATTTTGCTACCCAATTTGCTCTGCTCTAGCCAGCTCCACCAGCCTGCTCCAGCAATATCCTTTGGAGGGATTGGATACCTTTTCACCTAATCAAGCAGATTACAGATCACTATATTTAACCAGAGCTAGTCATTGATAAGGCTATGATGGATCCACACAGGCTCACAGATCTGCCTGAGACTGAGCTAACAGGAGACCTTCATAACCTTAGGACAAAAAGTACATCTCTACATGCTCAGTTAGGATCATTGCTTCTCCCCTGAAATCTCATCTGTCGCCACTAGAAGCAGAAGAGAAAGTCAAGAGACAAGCAGAGGACACGCTTCCTACTGCTTGGCCCCCTCTCCTTTGCCCAAAATCTAATAAAGATGATTAAATTACATGTCCTTTCCTCCCATTGAAATCTCCGCGCGCCGCTCGAATATTAGAGCTCAGGAAATCAGGCACGACAACTTCCCTCGTGAAACCTAAGAAGGCAGAGCAGGGGTCTGGAGCGACAGGGCCTGCAAGGCTGGGGCAGCTCTAATTAAGAAATCACCCTGCTGAGCAGAACCTAATCTAAATAAAATAGAGAAAGGAACTCGGTTCAAAATGCTGCCTCATGCCCGGCCCCCTCCTGCCAGCCCACCTCCCCCCACGAGGAACCCATCCAAGGCACAGGCACTTTTTCTCTTCTGCTCCTTCTCAGAGGCTGAGGGAGGCTCACACAGAGCCCTGTGTGTGCTTGGGGTGGCCAACTTCCAAAGGAAAAATACACCAGCCATGGGCAGCAAAAGGCTGGGATTTTTTTTTTCTTTATTGGTGATTTTTTTACTCTTTTGAAATGATACTTGGCCTGCTGCTTGCTAGAGGGGGGGGGACCAAAAAAAAACCCACCAAAAGACCTCTGGTGATTATATTCTTGGTATGGCTGATCAAAACTTGTTTGGAGGTTAGGTTAAAAAAGTTTCTGCCTTTTGTGGAAAAAATGTTGGAAAAAAGAGTATTAAAACTAAAGAAACCATTTTTTTAATTATGGAATACTAAATCAAAATATTTAAGCCCAAAATCTCAGCTGATCTGAGCATTCACCATCTCTTCTCAAGGAATTTCCTCACATTCCTGTTCACCCCAACAGATTGAATCACAGAAACATTAAGGTTGGAAGAGACCTCTAAGATCATCAAGTCCAACCATATCTCTCAGATGAGATAAATCTCCCACCAATCAACACCTCCACCTCTCATGTGCCAGAGCCAAGGATCACCATCCAGCCTGGACCAGAGACCCAACCATCATCTACTGCTTGCCCAGATCTCTTCCCTATCACCCTATCCCCGACGTGCCCACGGATTGTCTGCCCATCTCCAACTTGCAGTAGGTGTCCCACCACACTCTACAGTCACTGAGTCCATCAGCTCCTCACATTCATGAATTTCACTAGCATGAAGGTCCCATGCAAATGCTGTTTAAGAGCTCAGGCACAGCAAGATTTATAGTGATAAACAGAGGAGTACAGACATTCCCGGGTATGGTTTAAAAAAGCACTTACCTGCTTAGAAGGAAAAGTGCTGCTACTTGAAGGTTTCCTGGCCAGACCTGAAGAGTAAATCAAACAAACAGTATTTGCATTTATTCATGATTCCCAGCAGATTGTTGTTCTAGGAGCTTTTGACTCTAGTGGAGTTAGTCTGACTCATGCCAGCAGAAGGTCATGCTGGCTAAAAATGTTCTCCTAAAGATATCAGGAACAGGACAAGTCCAGAACACCACAACTAAACAGCCTAAGTCCATATGTGCAGATGGGCACCAGCTGAATGATCATGCAGATTGACAAATCTAAACTAGAGGACATCTCCTTTCCTCCTCCATGTGATGTGATGCAATGCTGTCAAGCATCGTGAGCTGCAAGTACACACAAAGACTGCCACTGCCAGCACATCATCTGATCTCTGAAAGAACCACAACTATGAAACAGAGAGGAGGGCAGAGCCCTGTGCAGCCCACCCAAGCTGCTTGACCACCTGCAAGTTCACATCTGCAGCATCACATCAGGTCTTGGCCCCTCCCTGTACAAGACAGACATGGGCATACTGGCTTGAGTCCAGCAGAAGACACTGAGATGAGATTAACTGCTGTCTTCAATTGCCTAATTTGAGGGTACACAGAAGATAGAGCCAGGCTGCTCTTGAGGGGCACAGGACAAGACACAGCAGCCACAAGAAGGGACACAGGCCATTAGGAGCTCTGGGCAAGCTGATCTAGTTGGGGATGTCCCTGCCCACTGCAGGGGAGTTGGACTAGATGAGCTCCAGAGGTCCCTTCCAACCCAAACCATTCTAGGATTCTAGGAGAAACTGTTTTCACCATCAGAGTGGTCAGACAGTGGAACAGGAACCCAGAGAGGCTGTGGGACTCTCCAGCCTTGGAGAGTCAAACCTTGACCAGACATGCCCCAAGCAACCCAATGTGATTGGCCCTGCTCTGAGTGGGGTTAGATTGGTGAACTACAGAGGTCCTTTCCAGCTGGAATTATCTGCAGTTCTGCATCTCCCTGTACACACACAGCCCTGCCCTTGCTCCCAAGCTTCCAAAGGGGCTCAGTGTGCTCCCAGACCCTCCCAGACCTATTATTCTCACAATTTCTTTGCAAACAGTAAAACATTTCACCATAACTTGGCTACAGCTTAACACTCCTGGTTCAGTTTCTTTTATGATAGCCTCAGGCTGCTGTCAGCCAGGTTCCCCTCACCACCCAACCCACACAGCAGCAGCAGCAGCTCCAACTGCCTCACAGTGCTCCTGTTCTCCACTGGGGGTGGGGGGGGAGTAAACAAGTAGACTATAGAAGAAGAACATTGGAGTTATCAGCCAACAGAAAAAAGGCAAAGAGCCAGCATGAGTCCTCAGGCCTGCACTGTGCCCACTCCATGCCCGATGTGAGTTCAACCTGCCTCAGCCAGAGCAGCTGCCAGGAGCATAAGGAGGCTGGTCAGGACAACAGCTCTAGGCTGGTTATCTACAGTGTTTGTGTCTGTTCTTCATCCCTCAGGCTATACTGAAGGAAAACAGGGACTGGAGTCTGGTGGTCTCTCCCATTTTTCACAGGGCTTTGCATGAGTCCCACAGCTGCTCCTCTGACTCAGTTTCTTCCCTGAAAAACAGAAAGTTGGTTTAACTTTACTGAGCACTTTATCCTCACAAAGTATCAGGTGAGAGGTGCCCACTATTGTACACAGGGAAAAATAAACCCCTGCCAGCATCTGCTCCCTGGTAAGGAGGCTTTATCATCCCCCCACCACTGCTCCCAGTGTGGTGGAAGCTGCATTATCCAGCAATACTGGTCTGGGATGGCATTCCTGGTTCTCCTAGGCATGATAGACTAAAGCAGCTCTGCTGCCTTACACTCAGAAAGTAGCACCAAATAGAGAACATATTCCTGCCCTGATGAGCTTATGGCCTGAGTAGATTTTACGTCTGGGAGTGTGATGACAGACAATTTCTCATCTTAGTGCTGCATGTGATATTTTATCACACTGTCAGAGTTGTCCTCTGCATCTGCTCCCTTCTCTTATTTTAATAACACCAGCAGACTTTCCTCTAATGTCCACCAGTGATAAACTCAAGGGAAACTGTTTTTTCCCTCCACCTCTGATTCATTCACCACATATTTGTGTTCACTTCACTGTCCAGAAGAGATCCTTGACTTTTAGGGCAGCATAGATCCAGTGTGATTCCCTGGGACTGGTCAGTAACTGTCATTTCATTGCTGCTGCCCAAGTGAAAACACCAACCCTTTCCACACAGAACCTGTCTTCCTTCCCTAGCTCACCATTACTGGGAGTGGCCATAATTGGCATCATTCTTGTGGAGTAGAATCCTAGACTCATTTAGGTTGGAAAAGACCTCTAAGCTCATCAAGTCCAACCACTAACCAGCACTGCCAGGTCACTCCAGATCCATGTACCTCAGCACCACATCTGCAAGGCCCAGCTTGAAGGACAATTTCCCCAAAAGCTCCTGCCTAGGACCAGCTTTCCCTCAGCCTCTGTCCTCACTTTGCTTTCCACAATGCCAGGTCTCTCTGGAGAGCAGGGACCACTGAGCCACAGCCTCCCAGCACACTGAAGTGTGCATGAGCAGCGAGCCAGCTGTGCCTCTGCCAGCAAGGACATGTGGCTGGAGAACACTCCAATCTCATCTTTTATCTGCTTTGGTTATAAACTGTCAGCTCATTTCAGGAGGCAGCAGCTGTAAGCAGGCACACCCAGGGAATGGAGAAGGTGATCCCTGGAACCATTCCAGGTCAGGTTGTTTGGGGCCCAGGGCAACCTGATCTAGTTATAGGTGTCCCTGCTGACTGCAGAGGATTTGGACAACTTGACCTCTGAAGGTCCCTTCCAACTCTAACCATTCTATGATTCTCTGATGGCTTTCAGCAAGAGTCCAGGGAATCTTCCTCTTAAGCTTCATGCATAGTGGCAGGCATGGTCCAACAGTCCAGCAGTTGTTCTCCCAAACATCACCTTCCCATGGAGACCACCATGCTGACAAAAGCTCCTCTTATGTGGGAGGGAGGCTTCCATTCTTTTTCTAAGCATTAGAAGGTTTTAACCACGTTATCCTGCAAATATCTCCAGAGAAATTCCACCACGCTCAAGACAAGGATGACTTTTTTTTTCCCCCTCCTCCTAGCTTTCTCTCCTTCTCCCTCTCTCTTCTCTTCTTCTTGGGGCTGGAACAATTTGGCTCTGTTCCCCACATTCCTGCGGGTGCTCTCCTCTGCTGCCCGTGCTGGGCTCGCTCCGTGCACGGGCAATGCACAAGGTCTGCATTCAGGCAGGGGAGGGCAGGAAAGCGAATCTAATGTACTTGGGGATTGTTGTGCCATCAACTTAATACCTGCACAGGGAAAACAAAGGCGCTTTAGAGAAGTGACTTTGGTGCCATGACCCTTCCCCCAGCCTGGAGGAACCCAAGAGATAACAAGGGCTGAAAGAAAAGGCACAGACATAATTAAAACTACCCAAGCGATTTCTGGAGGTATTATAGATGATGATAGCCCAGAGGATAATAGTATTCCTGGTATTATTAACATCCACTGGCACGAAGGGACAAGTGGCTTGTTTGCTGCTTTTATTTTAGGCTCTACAGCATAATTTTTTTGGAGGGTGAAGAAAAAGTTCCTTTTTGGAAGGGAACTCTGGGTGCAGCCAGAGCCAGGAGTGGTGCCAAGGCCAGGCTCCATGGTGCTTTCTGTGTGCAGAGCTGTGGCAAAGGGATGGGCATCTCTGTTGTACAGCCACCCTGTCCTCTTCCTCCAGACCACTCCAACTGGTGTCTCAGTATGCCCAGGAGACATCAAGGCTCCTCTGTGCCAGCTCAGGAGTTCAAACCCATCCAGCACATCTCCGCTTTCTGTCCCATGAGTGTGTTGAGTGAGAAGCACAGTTAATTCCTCTACTGCAGCTGGTTCCTTCTGGCCTGCGGTGCACTGCCTGCTGACGCAACCCCAGACAGGGCAGAGCAAGGCTGAACAAAGCTCAACAGGCACAAGGGATTAACTTCCCATCCTGGACCACCCTTTTGTTCACGTGAAACAGTTTCAGGCTCTCAGCTAACAAAGTTCAGAATCAGGCCAATTGATTCCCAGACTCAGGCTTACAACTTAAGGGAATATCCCCTCCATCCCTGCCAGCACGTGCTGTAGGCTGGGATGCCTCCAAACACTATGTCACAGTGGCCAGGCAGATGCCAGCCCTCTCCTTCCCTTGGCTTTAGCTGCTCCCACTGTTATCACAGGCATGTTCTGTGGGGTTCAGCTATTCCCCTAAAGAAATACCATCAGTCACTTGGGGAAAGTGCTTGTCCATCATACAAGCTCAAGCAAGCCAGGTCCACATGCCATGATCAAGCTGACTTGATATGGGACTCAATGATCCTTGTGAGTCCTTTCCAATTTGAGATATCCCTGGATTCTAATTTGGGGCTTTTCCCCATCAGTACTGCTTTTACTCCACATAACTGTCTGGATTTGCTGGTGCTGCAGTGCAAAGCAGCAGGTTGAGGATCCATCCAGCTAGGAAAAGCACCAGTGAAATGAAGTGGAAAAGGATCCCCAGGCTGCTGCAAACAGGGTGGCTCAAAGCCAAACCACCACAATAGTCAAGGCAAGAAAATGGTGTTGGGAGCATCACAGCAGTGGAATTTTCCTGAGAAATCACAGAGTTGTTTGCAAAGAGTTTTTCACCCCGGTCTATTGCTAGATAGAGCCAAATTCTATCCTATTCCCATTGCATAATATAATTAATAGTAATACAAGCTCTGTTGTTATGCAAGAAAATGGGGGCACTTTCTGTTCCAGTTTCACCTCACCTTAATCACTGTTGTGTCGGAGGTAGCGCTGTTTCCTCGCTCTGCACTCAGTGTAACCTCATTAAGCAAAAGCATAAACTCTGGGTTGTTTATTTACTCCACATGATAAAGCCAGGATATTACTCACTGTGATAACATAGGTTAATTTTCAGTGAAGCCTCTCTTGGCAAACTTTTAATAGAATGAATAACAGCCCTATCAGATCCGAGATAAAAGGTTGTCATATCGTAACCTCATTTCAGGCTCTGGCCCAGTAACACTACACTTCAAGGTGCTGTAATTATGTTCCAATGATTTTTTTTCTTAATTGTTACTCATAAAAAACAAAGCATAAAATTATATTAGTTCAGTGTTGTTTAGCACAAGTTTTTAGTCTGAAGCCAGAGCCCGCGTCAGGCTGCGACTGGCTGCATTAAACTCTGCTTCCAATGCATCTCTCTGCTGGTCCTTGAGTTTGAAATTAGGTGGACAGCAAGTGGGGTGAGTGGGACAAATATTGTCACCCATCCTGCACAGGAGGGACAGGCAGAGCTAGGGCCAGCCCTTGGCCATCTGAGCCCCCAAATCTGCACCTGGAGCAGGTGCCTCAACACTTTCCTTCTACAGGTGGGAGGGAAATAAGGGAAANCCACAAGGGATTTTCAGACTGTGCCTGGGGAACTAATCTAAGAGCTGTTAATTTGAGCCATTTCTGGTAAAAGCAAATTTAAGGGGACAAAAATACAAGACAGTCGCACATTCAAGTCACCATTTTGATCCACTCCATCCAAAGTCTTTCCACAATGCTAGACCCCAAAAATGAGCCTTTCCTCCCACATGAGGCTGCTTTAGTTCCAGCAGAGCCCAATGCTGCTTCTCGGGCAAGCCCAAGCAATATGGACAACACAGCTAACAGCTCCTGAAGAGCTGCACCAGCCTCATTGACCTCAGATCACTCCTCCCAGCTTCACATTCTGCTGGCGTAAGCGAGCAGAGAAATGACCACACAGTTTAAGGGCACCAGGTTTAAAATTAGAAGAGACTCCACACAAGCTATTCCATGAACTTATTTTGCAATTTTACCTTTTTTCTTTTTGAATATCTAGGGCAGCAATGAAGCAAAGATCTGTGCAAGAGATGGCATGAAGCATGCTGTTAAACTAGGGAAGCCTTCACAAGGTGTCAGAGCCTTGATAAGTCCTGTTTAAACTTTACCCAGAGCTAAACACCAAGTGTCAACACAAGCTGCTGCCCAAGCTCTCTGATCAGACCAGGCAAACATCCAATCAGAAGTATAAATCAAAGCCAAGGCACATCCAAGTGAAGCTGGAGTGTTTAACTCTACAATTCCCATTGGACCAGGAGTTTCCCAGCAGGTTACCCACAGCCTGGTCTCTCCTCAGACATTTATTTATATAAGAAACCCTTCTGTATGCATTATTTTTGTATTTATTTTCCCCTGGTAGGCAGAGACACAAAGCAAATGCTCCAAGGGTACATGGTGTACCAGCCCTGCAGCATCCACAGGGAATGCTGGTAGATGTTGTATTTGCTTTTCCTCCCACCCCATCTCCACCCCACTGACCCCATTGGCCCCAGCACTCAGCCTCTGCTGGGCAGCCCAAACCTGCTAATAACAGGAGGGAAAATCACAGAATCACAGAAGGTTAGGGGTTGGAAGGGAGCTCTGGAGATCATCTAGTCCAACCCTGCTGCAAGAGCAGGCTATCTCCACTCTCCTGATTGCATCCAGTGGGAAAGGAGAGGGAGGGTCCAGCGTTAGCTTGGGGGGGTCACTGGGCTCCCTCCCCATCACCCTCCTCCCCCTAAATCAGAGATGGTATTTCTCAAGTGAAGAAGTACAACAGGGAGGAGGTCTCCTTTGGAGAGCTCTTTCAAACCCCCCAAATGTGTCTACTGTTACCTACAAGAGCAGACATCCACTGCCGAGGACGACACGACATTTCAGCTGCCAGCAACACATACTTTGAGAGCTGATGGCCACAGCAGTTGCCAACTGTTCATTTCCCAGAATGGATGTTGCAGATTTCTTTGCCCACGCCAGAGCTGGAAGGAGAAGGGGGACCCATGCCTGCAGCCCCCAACACCATCACCCACAGCCCCCATCCCCACTACCCATGTGTCAGCATCCCTATACTTCAATAATATATGAATATATTTCAGGCTGGTAGTTGTCTGCTGAGCTCACCAAGCTTCAGGTTAGGCCTTCAAGTGATCTAACTCATAATTAAAAAATCCTGTCAGTATTCTGAGAACTCTTTTTTTTTTTTTCAGATTGGGCAAAAGAAAGGTTAAAAAACACCATCTGTCATGGTAATTTTTCCCCATTTCTCTGTCCTTTCCCTTGTTAAAGGGAAGTGGGGAAGGGAGAATGTTCATTTGAAGCTTGCAACATGTTTTATTAATTGGTGGCAAATAATCCTAAGATAAAGTGCACAATTTTTTAATGAGAACATATGGTGGGGAAAATTGATAGAACTGAGCCTTTGAAGATTTCCTTGTAAGCACAGCTATGAAAGGAGCAGGCAAAGACACAGAGGAGCCCAAATACTGCTCAAATGGAGACCAAGGCAAGAAGCAGGTGGGGGATTTCTGCCATCACTAGCCAGGCACCAAGTACTTCACCTAGATGTGGTCTCCAAAGCAATGTTCCATGACCCAATGGTCCACAGTTGGTCTGCACACAAAAGTGTTAGAGCTCTCTAAACTCACCTGTGACTTTGGTCCATGCTAGGGGCCCTGGTGCCATGGCTCTGGAGATGCTCCTTGGCATCAATCATCCAAAGAGCAATGAAGCTGATGAAGGGTCAAGAGCACAAGTGTTCCAAGGAAGAGCTGAGGGAGCTGGAGTTGTTTAGCCTGGAGAAGAGGAGACTCTCTGGTAGAGTCTGCCCAGGGCAGTGATGGAGTCACCATCCCTGGAGGTTTTGAAAAGGTGTGTAGATGTGGTGCTGAGGAACATGGATTAGAGGTGACCTGGCAGCGCTTGTTAACAGTTGGACTTGGTGATCTTAAAGGTCTCCTCCAACCAAAACAATTCTATGATTCCTTGGTTTGGGACAAGCTTAAGCTAAACTGAAATAAGCTCCTAAACTGCAAGAGAAAGTAGCTCAGGAGTTCATGCCCATGTGGCCACCTTAGCTGAACAAGAGTTAGTTTGCACAGGGATGCAGGCTTGCTTTGGTCTGCTGTGAAGATAACTGACTCCATCCTGGAATGACTTTGGTAGTAAAATCAGGAGCGGAAAAATATCTTATGTTTTCACATTGCTCCCTTCTAACCCCCATAGATTACCTTTTGCTCCTCCATATTCTCCATGCTACATGGAGNAAAGGCGCAGATGAGGAGCATGGATGGAGCCCTCCCTGGAGCTTCGTTCGCCAAGCCTAGCCATACATACATGGAAACAGTGCAACAGAGGCATGGACACCCAAAGAGTGCCCTGTGCCTGCTGCCCTGCACTGCATCTCCTGCCCCTCCTCACTTCCCTCCCTGTAAAACTGCTCTGGAACAGACAACCTTCTGAAGTCTGTCCTAAGCAAAGCTGCAAAGCCTGAGCTGAAGGGAAATGCTCAACAGCACATCAGGAGCTGTCTACCATGAAGGGTTTTTTTTCTTAATAATGCCATTCGTTTCTTGTAGATTTATTAGCAGTGCCCAGCTGTGCTGCAGACACATTCACAAAACCCAGGGAAGGGATTTAAAGCAACATCTCAGACAGAAAATAAATAAATAATAAGTACCTCCCAAGAGCAACCTAGTCCCCAAGCAGCCATATCCACATTAACTACAGGATTCTTCCAGGGATGAAGTGACTTAGGAGCACAGCCCCCCAACTGATTTTTAGAGGACTTCTGCTCACTTTGGCATCTCCAAATATCCCATTCTAATACATGTCCATAAACAGTTACACCTCCAAACCAAACACACCCTGGCCCTTAATCCACCACTCCCAGAGGAGCCTGAGAAAACAGCCCAGTCTTGCAGGGTACAACAAGAATTAGCTCATGTAGCCAAGTGCTCCCCACCAGCCCCCAGCACGTTTCAGCACTCGTGAGCTGGTTCTATGCCAACAAACCCAACTCCTGCCCCAGCAGTGTCTGGCTGCTGGGGATAATACCTTCAAAAGACATGAGATTCACTGCAAGTGTTTTGAGAAGGAATTTTGCCTTGCCCCAGGCACAGCTCTGGGGAATTCAACACATTTAGCATCCCCTGGACCTCCATTGCAGGGTGCAGGTGCACAAACAGCCCCAGGGATCTGGGCTCAGGCTGGTGCTATGGGGCTGGAAGCCATGCAAACCAGGAGCTACAAGCAAGAAGCATTCCCAAACTTCATTGACCAGACACTTTAAAGTAGAATTAAATCCCTAATTAAATGGAAATAATGAAATAAAAGGGCATCTGGCTTTCACACCATTCATGTTCATAGAATCTTGGAATGTCCTGAGCTGGAAGGGACCCACAAGGATCACTGAGTCCAACTTCAGTCTAGGCACAGGACTACCCCAAATATCACAGTATGTATTTCAAGTTCACTCAGTTAAGTGGTTCTCCTCCACCAAAATTCAATTTTCAGGTAGGTAAAATCAGGATTCACATGGTTCCAGGAGCTGGAGCTTTAAGGGAAATATCTTTAGTGTAGAGCTCAGTGCTTTTCCAGCCTGTCAATATTTCTTGGCCCCATTTGATTCAGTCATGAGACCTGGCCAGGGCACTCCAGGTCAGGAGCTGGAAGTGCCAATCTGCATCTGTAACCCATTAACCACAGGCAGATACAGATATTGAAAGAACTTAGACTTTAAAACCTATAGCTCCAAAATAAGATGCCTTGTACCTGGGCTTCACAGCTTTTTGCCATTCATTTGGGACTCCTGCTTAATACTTCTAAGACCTTGATGAGATGGGCAAACAATTCTGGACCAGGAGACATTAGAGGCATATAACTAAAGGTATTTTTTAATTGCACATGAGAGCAGGCACTTCCACTTTCAAGTGACCAGCCCTACAGCCCTTCAAGGAGGTGATGATAACTAGATCTATTGAAGATATGACCCAAAACAGCCACCAGCCTTGGGTACTTCTGCAAGCTCCTGCCCTGGGCAGTGCAGGAGGATGCCCAGCTTCCCAGTTCCTGCTGATCCCAGTGGCCTGAGCCAACAGGATTCCTCTCATTCTTCACGTGGACTTTCACCACTCAAACCAAACATGGGAGCAGAGCTGCTGGGCAGCACAGGCAGGTGGTGGCCATGCCTGGGGGAGGATGGGCAGGCTTGGCCAACTCTGCTGACTTTCCCACGCTTTCCGTGATCCCTTTTTATCGCTGTTGTGACAAGAGATGTCAAGGACTTTCTAACAGTGCCAAAGGTCCCTCTCTGGCCTCATGGGGTGGCACTGGGGAGGTTTTGTCTTCCTACTTGGGGGGGTCTCTTGTTGACAAGGCAACTGGGGCCTGGGCAGCTCTTGACCCAACATGTGGGAACAGGTCAATGCCATCCTCAGGAGCAAAACACTCCAGAAGAGCCTAGAGCTGGCACACCTCCATCAGAATCCAACCCACTGGCACCAACTCCTGCAAAAGAGCTCCAGAGCAAAGAAAAAAGGTGCCCTCAAAAGCAGGGGAAATGGCAAACAAAAGTTGGTGGGACACTAAAGGGGATTGGGACCTTGTAGTGACCCCAGGGCAAAGGCAGTACAGCCCCGGCGAGGAGTGTCTGCCAAGTGCCCAAATACCTGCCCTGGCACCTGCTTTAGGGAAAAGCTTGCAGAGAGGGCAGGATTACTGTTGGTTTGTTTAACAATATCCTGGGGGCAGCAGAGACATCTCTGAGCCACCAGCTCCAGCAACCAGCACTTCATCATACCCCAGCCTCCTCAGCCTCTTCCTGTGGCTGTGCACCACCTCCCTGCACATTTTGAGTGGGATTTCCAGATTTCTGGGGTGGATTTGGAAGGAAAAGATGCTTTGTCATTTCTCAAGTCAAAACTAAACACGTGGCAGGAGCAGGAGGATGGTGTGTGTTCAAGGGGAGGGTACTGCTTGGAGGCCCAGGGGTTTATTTGCTTGGAGATCCATATGCCCACCACTGCTCTTCCTCCCTGCCAGCTCCCTGCTCTTCACCAAAAGGCACAGACTAACCCATACATGGACAATATTCACCATTGCTCAAGCACATACTTCCAGTAGCCTCCTCTTTATCCCTGCCTGTCAAAGTCCTGGGACACAGGTAGGACAAACAAAGATTTTTCCTACTGCAACTTCTAAAATTAAGATAGAGATTAAAAAAAGGCAAAACAACAACAAAAAAAAGGTAAGAAACTGCTTAAAAACATTTGCCACATTTTTCTTAAAGCACTCTTGAAGCAAAAGGCAATAAGCAGTGAGCTGAGGTCTTGCCTGTAGCTCTTGAGAACTGCCCAGTTCCACTAGCACAGTAAAGGCAATGTGCAAGTCTGTCCATATAGATTTTTTTTTTAACATATATGTATTATTTTTCCCACAGAACTTTAGACTAAGTGGAAAGCTGGGCCAGGAATCCTATGAGAAGAGAACAGGATTTCCCAGGAGATTTCCATCACTTCCTCCCTACCCTCAGGCCGGAAAGCTGGTGCTGTGAGAATTGTCCTTCTCTGGGTAATTTGGCCCATCTTTTTCCAGTGCTGTACAACCTGGGGCCAAACTGATGGGAAACATCTGATTATCTCTGATTTTTTAATTAAAAAAAAAAAAATAAATGATGTAAACACTGTTCACAATTTGGATAAAAGTTCAGACTTGAGAAGTCATTTTCAAACTGGGACTCAGCAATCAGGCAATAGAGATATTCGAGCTGGAGGATGCTCCAAAATGATATTGCTTTGCAGTGGCACACACAAGCTGAAATGTTAAACCACTGATGGGACCCAGACTGGCAAAAAATACTCTATCCAAGAGAGAAAGAGAGTAGGATTAGCTAGATTCAGGTTTCAAGGAAAAAAATTTTCTTCACTTCATGGCCTGATTCTCCCCAGGAGCCAGAGGTCAGCCCTTTCTACCCTCAGTGCACTCTTTAGGACAGAAATACTATATAAAGTGGAACTTCTCTACTAAAAAATATATTTCCATAGTTTTCTTCAGTTGACCTAAAAAAACTTTTCCTTATTGGCTGGCATATCAAAGAAGAAATCATTAATCTTACCTAATTTTAAGGAAGTGAGGCTCTGTAAAGAAAATGGAAATGCAGCATGCAGCCTTGCCATACTTGGTTACTGTCCCCATCAGTAGCCTGTCCAAAGAGAGCCCCAGGAGGCCAACAATTCACCCTATGCCAAGGAAAAATGAATTTGGGACTTTAGAACTTCAGGCAGACTAGGAAATATGACAGATTTAATTTTTTGCAGACCTACAATAACGAACCACTTTCTCTTCACAGTCACAGACAGAAACCTGCAGAAAATGCTTTGCCCATCTGCTCCTTCCCCACAGAGCAATGCAGTATCTGTAATTCTTCTTGTCTGTCTGGAGAATAGATGGCAGGACCTTGGGAATCTCATTGCATCACTATATGCATGAAGCAGTATGGGCAAATGGCATCAAAAAATTCCAGTTTTTTAAGAGACAGAAAATAAGGATTAGGTACCAGTGAAAAGCAAACTGGAAACAAGATGTTTGGCTCTCCCTCACTTCCAAACATCCAGCACTGCTACATCAATAAAACCCACTAAAACTCTCTGACCTTGCACCACAGACTTGGGTTCCCCAGGTTTGTTGTCTCCACTACTGGTTTTGCTCTGATTATTACCAAATGCAAAACTTCTGTCTTTACAGTAGCTTTTTTGGCACCACTGTTCCCAAGCAGACTTCAAATTCAGCCACAGAGCCCCATCACCTCCCAATGCTCACTGAGGGATTTTCTCTCTACAAGTCCCTCTAACTATGAAAATACAAATCTTGAGGGGGAAAAAAAGCTATGGAAGGATCTCAGGAGCTGGACTGGGGCTTTTTCCAAAGGAGGTCTCACCTTTGTGAGGAAAGAGCAATGCCCACAACCTACTCACACACAAGCCCAGGCCTGTGCTCTCAGCAGCACCAACTCACCCACGTTTCGGACAGGGATTAGCACTGTGTGTCCCCAAGCCCATCCCTGCCCACGCTCACGGAGGTCTCAGGTCAGCAGGGAGGAGGTAGGAAGGACAGGAGGGGTGTTTAGAGTGACTTTCAGACTTTGGCCTCCCCTCTCCAGCTGTGCCGGCTAAGCGGCTGGGAGTGGAATCTGGCTCCAGAGGAAGGGATTTGAGGCCTGATTTAGCAGTTTACCTCCAACGTTTGTCCTGCATTTTTTACGGAGCGGTTCGAAGTCAAGCTGAGAAGTTTCTCAAGGCCTGGGCCAAGGCGGTGGGGCTGCGGTGCCGCTGCCAGCCCTCACCCCGTACCTCCCCACAGATTCTAGGAACTTCACCAGAGCAAGGGAGGAATTTTTCTGCAACCTCCCTACCTCGCCCTGTGCTTTTTGGCTGGGGCTGTGTAATACCATTTGGCCTGTCCTGGCAGCCAAGTGCCAAGGTATATATGTACGTACCCATCAAAATGAATGGAGCTGCTGAATTAAGTGTTGGAGCAAAACCCCGCAGGACAATAAAATCCATTGATGGTGGAGTGGAGGCCAAGTCTCCTTTGCTCCGAGCCAGAGCTCCCACAGTAGAGCCCTCTTGGTCTGGGCCATCTCAGCTGTGGGATGGTCACCAGCCTCCCGGCTGGATTTCTCCTGGGGACAAGCCACTTCTCTCTGGAAACGCAACTGGCAAACCTCTGCTGCCAGCTCAATGTGGGTTTAAGTCTTCTTTCGAGGCCCCTGCCACCTAGCTTGTAGCCTTCTCAAGGGCTGCCCAAACCCACACTTGTTGGAAGAGGGAGTCCACACAGACAAAGTCCTCCTGGTCACTCAGTCTATGTAAATGGAGACTAGGCATGGCCAAGCAAGCATCGGTCTAAGCCATGTTCAGCATACACCCTGGAAGCCTGCATGACCTGAAACAACAGTGGCTGCATGTCCCTTTGCTTTCCAGTGCTTTCCTTTTGCCGTGCAAAGCAAAAAGTGAAAGCAGCTTCCAGCTGCCACCCTGAGTTTGGGGAGGAGAAATCTCCCTGTGACTCATAAATGGAGTAAATTCGATACGAACAGCCATTGACAAGGGAGAAATACTAAAAAAACCCCTAGGATGTCAGTTTTACAGTTGCTCTCTGGCTCTTTTCTGACCATAACCACACTTTAAACACTAGTTTATGATGCAAACAGCCAGCACCCTACTGCTGGAAGCTTGTGGAACAAACTACCCACTTTGCAGAGGTAACACCAGCCCAGGTAGACATGGGCAAGCCAACTCCCTTGAAGGCTGAGCCAGGACAAAACGACTTGCTTGGCTCTGGGGTGTAAACCACAGCTCTGAACCATTGATGCTGGCCATCTGCATGTGAAAAAGCAAACACATAAATAAAAATGACTGTGAATGGCAGAAAACGATGCTGGAGAAGGTTCCCACTGGCTTGGCATCTCCTTAGCCCTGCAAGCAGAACTGCACCACAGCCAGTGCCCAGCCAGAGCCAGCCTGCAATCCCTTGCCCACCTCAGTGCCTGGACACACAGGCTGGACTGCAAACCCTCTCCCACCCACGCTTGTTGGAACAAGAGAGAGGCTGTACACTTGAAATGTTGAAAAGCTATTAATAAAAATGCCAATTGGTTGGTCAGAGTTTTGTTTGGGTTGTTGTTTTTTTTTAATTTGGTTTTGAATGAGACAAACTCTCCTGTATTACCAAAACTCATCTACCAGGAGGCAGTTCCACAAACAGTGGAGTTAGCTTTCTGCAGAGACTGATCCATTGTCTGCCTGGGGTTTGAGTGAGGATGGAGGTCAGTGTACTCACTGGGCTGCCTCTGGGAGAACCTGCTGCATGACCCAAGGAGCTCATTTCAGCTCTCTCTAGTGGTAGCTCATTCCCATCTTTGAAGGCAGGGGAGATTCATGCTCAACAGCTGCACTATTGCCACCAAACTAGTTCCTGGGGCTTGCTAATAGTGACATCCCAGCACATGCATGGGGTACAAAGCCAGCAGATGGGCATGGACACCATGCTCCCTGCTCACACACAGCTGGTCTCCAGCAGCTCTTGAACCTCTAACACACTCACTTGGTTTGCTGGATCTTAAAAATAACAACACCAAGATGAGCCAAGAAGTGCTGGATACCCAACCTGAAAGCTGCCACACACACAAAAAGATGCAACTCCAGACTCTCTTATTTACCCTTGCTTTTCTAAAGAACAGTTGTGCAATTTCCCTCTGTGTCTGTGAATCTGTTATTCTGATAACTTCCAAAGTTGTTTAGATTAATCAACCCTTTGGGCAGATTCAAGCCTGTTAGGGAAAGGGTGGAGCTCTGTGGCAGAAGGTGGTCAGGGAGAGGAAGGGAAGCCCATGGATGTGGTGACTGAGAAAGGACTGCCCTATGGACACACATCATGTAGATGCATTGGGCAGAAGAGAATTTACCCAGAGAAAGCTTTTGTGAATGCCCCAGTAACAGCAAAAGCTTTCACTCATCCACCCTGCTAACAGAGTTAAGTTTCTCCCACCTCCACTCGAACTTTGGAACAAGATTTATAGGATGGGAGCAATTTCTTTCTAGCCCTCTTGAGCCAGATGTGCTAGTGCACCCCAGCACCAGGGCAGGGTCTCAAGTCACACCCAGCACTCAGCTTTTCCCAAGAGCCCAGCATTAACCTCTTACACTTGCTGTTTACCACATTCCTGCAGCCTGGGCCAATGCCATTGCAAAGGTTGGGACTCTCCAGTAGGCAAAGCATGCAACAATTACCATAAAGACCAACAAGGTCACCCCATGCCATTCAGAGGGATTTACTAGCCACTACAGTTTTCTCTACCACAGCAAACTCCACCACTGCAAGCAAACCCTACTGATCCTCCTACAGTCACCAGCAGATCTCACAAATGCAATTCACCTCCTAAAGTTCATAATTAAAAAAAAGACAGGTGGCACACCCTTAACTGGAGAGGTTTTCATAATGGTTAAACATTGGCCTGGAGCCAGACCGCAGCTCTGAAAGCTCAGGGGCAAGAGGAAGGGACTTAGGATCTGAACTCCAAATTGCACAACTGGTCCCATGCATGCACAGGGACTAAACCCAAACCCCCACATTCAGGAGGTTGAAGTCAGATCTCAATCTGAATTTGGTGGCTTGGGCCAGTTTCAAGAATCACAAATTACCTCTCCTTATTATTATTAATAATAATATAGTGTTATTTTATGCAGGAGCTTTGAGGTTCATTGTGAGATGCAGACAAGCAGTTAGACCAGGGCCGAAACGCACAGCTGGCAGGAGCAGGTGGGATTTGCATTGTCTCCAGTGGTTCCCAGCACTGGGGCCAAACTCTGCCTGAACTCCATGATGGGAACACACCACATGCAGAGCTCAGCACCACCTGAGCCCCATGCCATCCCCAAGCCTGAGGCTGCAGCCATTCATCTCTAGTCCCACATCCCAACTCCACAAAAGCAACTGCTCAGCTTCCTGCACCTTCACTAGGAGCATCATTGGCTGAGCTTATCCTCTGCAAGGACCACAGCCCAGGGATGGCTCCTAATCTTCTGACAGAGAAGAAATTTCACCAGCCAGAAGCAGGGCGAGGTCAGACATCAAATCAGTTTGGCACAAGTCTATATATGGCAATCTCATTGAGCTTTGTGGAAAGACTTTGTCACTATGGTTATGTAGTCCTTCTTCCTGTACAGCCCTGGTTTTGGACTTTTAGTGAAAGAAGAATCAAAATTGTAAAAGAAAGATGTTGCTTCAACCAACAAAAGAAGCAGGGAGGGCTAGATCCTGGAGAGGACACACTGGAGCATCTCTTTCCAACCTGATTTCCAAGAGTTCAGCCTGAGCTGCTGAACAACTTCCCGTCAAGCCAGCAAACTCCTCTGTGTTCTTTAGAAAAGCACCAGACAAGCAGCATTTCTGCTGATGCCAACTGCTCTACCAGCTCCCACCAGCTCAGAATCTGGCTCCAGCTTCTCAGGGGACAGTTTCACTTCCCTGTGCAATGCCAAGCCTTCCCGAGGATCCCCAAAAGACACAGCCAGGTCAGGGTTATCTCACCTTCAAGCTGAGACCCCTGGAAGAGCTGATGGTGTTCCACAGTCAGGTTTGCCCACGAGCACTCATTTCCCACTGGCACTTTGTCCATTTAAATCCTTGTCTTTGGCCAAGGACACCAAACACCAAGCAGCCCTGGCTGCAGATGCTCAATGGCATCAGGTTCAAGGAGTGGGTAATTAATAGTGAAAGGTGTGATTGCAGTGAGCAGGCTGGCTAATCAGCTACTGATTTTGCTCTAATGTCCTAGATCACTTAGAAATACAATCTGGAGGTGGTGGGGGAGCCCTAACTGGAATTCCTGTGGAAATGCAGTATCCCTTTCCATGTCTAAACACCACACAATTACAGCACAGACTCGGTTACCTCCTCATTCATCAAGTCAAGGCCAAGTTCCCAAGCTAAGGAACATGGCTTTATTTTGTCCTCTAGCTCTTTTCTGCATCTGGTCAAACATGGCTCTGCAATACTGCAAACCCTTCCAGGATATTGCCTTAGCAGTTGGATTGGGAAAAAGCCTATGGGGTCAGTTTGGTATCTCTGCCTCCCTTAACCCATAAAACACAGATACACTCTTCCTCCTCCTGCACTGCTCTAACTCAGACACATTCTATCTGCACAAGCACAGCCAGGCTGAGGTTGTTCAGCTGATTCATCTCTAGGCACAAGTAAAGAGAAGAACACCACACTACAGTTTGGAGATGTCTTTATCCCAAATTACTGAGTCTGTTGGTTTCATAAAGCCATTTAAAGCGATGGATTACTGTGACCATGTTCAGAGATCCCACAATGGAACAATCTCTTTCCAATTCTGTACAAACCAAACACCATGCTTCATCTGTAGGTTAGTTTATAAGGGCACTATCTTGTAGTTACTAATAGTTGGGGTCCTCTTTTGATGAGTTGGAGACCACAAGGAACCACGTGGTTGATTTGGCCTTAGGGAACTATCAGTGGCTTATTGAAACACAGAGCCCCAAGGTCACAATAACTAGAACCTCAGCAGAGCAGGTAGCTCTCAAGAAACTCTTACTACCCACCTGAAACTGACCACCACATTCCTCTATCACTTCCATCTTATCCCTAACAACATCTTTCCACTGAAAAAGCCATCCCATGGCACAGCAAGGGCACAGTCCCTCAGCAGAGTACTGTAAATTTCCTTGGCCAAGCTCTTTGTTTGCATGCCAGAAAAAAGCTGATACTGTGCTCAGACTCTCATCCTCCCTTTCCTGCAGACCTGTGAGCCCATCACCAGCCATGGTGTGCCAGGACAGAAAACACTCCCCAAGCCATAGCCAGAGGGTGTTGTCCCACCTTGTGCAAAGGAGATTAGAAACCAGGATCTCACACTACAAACAACGATGCTTTCCTTCTAGGTTTCAGCAGATGGTTGTGCTCCCTCCCCTTTATAATTAACTGAAACAATCCCTCTGCAAAAATGTTTCTGGTTTTCCAACCCCAGAGGGTTTCTACACCCTCCCCTCCCACTGTCAGAGAGGAGGACAGCCCTGGGATGTCAGGACAGTGAGAAAGCACACAGAGCTGGGAAGCAGCTTCAGCGAGCCTGTATCCCGCACAAGGGCTGTTTGCTTTGGATGCCAAGCCTGGTGCCTTGGGTTAGCTGTTAGTCAAACTGACCTTTCCTGCTTCCTGAGTCAATGTCTCAGATCAGGCAAGCCAAGCACGAGATGTTGAAAATTAATCAGCATCTGGAACTGCTTGATTGGAGAAATAGCATGTGGTGGGGGCAAACAGCCTCCTGTTCTCAGCAGAAGTGAGGACCTGTAACGCCCTGCTAAAAAGCCTTCCTGGGACCACCATGAGCCACTGCAGGAGAAAGATCCACCTAGTAATCACAACCCCACCACGGAGTCAGCTGAAAGGACTCAGCATCCTGCAAGGTCAAACTCCAAGTGCCAACTGTCTTACAAGGCTAATCCTGCTGATTGCCAGGACCAAGCCTGCATGGGAGGGCAGCAGCAATGCTCCAGGAGGGCTCCCATTGAGGGTGACAGCACCACTCAGGGAGTTACTGGGTCAGAGCATGAGCTTCATTAGCTCAATCCACCAGATTCACAGAATCACAGTATGTTAGGGGTTGGAATGGACCTAGAAAGATCATCTAGTGCAACCCCCCTGCCAGAGCAGGAGCACCTAGACCAGCTCACACAGCAATGTGTCCAGGCAGCTCTGCAATGTCTCCAGACAAGGAGACTCCACAGCCTCCTGGGCAGCCTGGGCCAGTGCTCTGGCACCTGCACTGCAAACAAGTTTCTCCTCGTTTCTCATTCCCCTAAATGAGTCCAATCATTCCTGATACTTGCCTTAGGAGCCTTACCCAAGCAGAGAGGTGTCTCACCTGGACACACTCCACAGTCACCCAGTTGTACTCCTGGCTTTTTCTTTCACAAATGCTGCTGGACCAGTAAGACTGGATTTGATTTTCTTCAGAGGATTTTTTTTTCCCCCCCTATCCCAAAATATATCCTTTCTACCCCAGTAATGCAGAAAAAATGTGGGTGTTATCTGTGTAGTTTCAGGTAATTTTGAAGACCGTGGATTTGTCACCTTTGCAGGGACTGTCATTCAGATTGCCTCAGAGAAACAGACCTCTTGGAAATTATTAGGTCTGGGCACCAAACCTGGACCATTAGACCCCAAAAGATAAAAGGATCAGATTAATTACCTGAAGGTCTGTCTCTGAGACAAATGATAAGGTGACAGACAAGCAAATAACTAAATAAATAGCTTGTGAGGAGTTGATTGGTCAGCAGAGGACAGGAGTCAGTCCTCGGCTTGTGTGGATTCTCTGAGGTCTACCATAGGGGAAGCTCTTGTTGCTGTTCTTTTTCTCAGCAGTGTTTTACTATGTTTTCACAAAGTACCAAAAATCCCAATCTCTTCAACATCCTCTTTGTCAAATTTGGTTGAAGTTGGAGCAGTTCAAAAAGAGGATGTAGTGCAGTGATGAGAGAGGAGGAGATACACATACTGTGTTTGCTTCCAGTTCAGTCACACAAAAGGGGTGCTAAGAAGCCTCACTAATAAGGGATTGGGGGGGGGGGGGAAAGAAAGAGAAAAACCAAACACCTCAACTGTTTTATAAAGATCAAACATTCCCCACTGCCAGGCCCTGGGGCTGGTGGAGGGAGGATGGTCCCATCTCAGGATTGGCAGAGCAACCCTGTCTGTCCTGGGCAGAGCTGATCCCAAATCCTCCTTTGTTTCTCAACTTGGCTCTTTGAGATTTCTTAGCTTCCCCCTCCCCATTTTTCTTCCCCCCCCCTTTTTTTTTTTTTGTAAGGTAACAATACCTCCTTTCAGGCACTGCCAAAGTCCTACTCAAGCCCACTCAGATAAGAGCTGGCAGGAAAGGTAACTGCCATCAATATTTTGGTGAATGTTAACTACCTGAGGACAGACTGGGTGGGGGATCACAACAGTCGGTTGCGAGCACCTGGGCTATGTTTAAAAACACCACATTACAAGTCTTCTCCCTCCCCGGATCCCCCTGAATTGCCAGTAAGTGGCTGTAAAAGGCAGTGCTTAGCCAGTCGGGACTAGGTCGGCAGTGGTGCTCCACACCAAGGTACGTTCTCCTGATGCTTCTTTTGCGGCCGTTTCATTTACTCCACTAAAATATTATTCTTCTAGCCAGAGTTTATTTTGGATAAGTGCGGCAAGTCGAATTTGTAGCCCTAAATTCTTAAGTGCAGGTTTCAGAATTAAATGTTTAAAAGAATTAAAATGGGGAATATAGCTTTTATTTTTCCTTTGCTGGGGGTTTCCCAGCTCTCACTGCCGTGCTGGGGCTGTGGCAAAGCAGAGTTGTTGTCTGTCTGTTCTGAAGGCAGCACCTGTTTTCATCCTCTTCTTCAACGTCAAAAATTGTCTTGTATGTTGTGAGTAGGAACCCAGGATTAGGATAAAGAGTGGTTTCAGACTGACAGCAAATTAAACTGCAAGCCAAGGTATATATGCACCATTTGGAGACATATTTATAATAGTTTTTTTTTCCTAAAACCAGAAAATATAATGATATTCTGTCATGGAGTCTGAGACTTTCTATGTTATTATTAAGACATAGCAAACATTTCTAGGTAAAAAACTAGGAGCAGGATGGTGTTACTCTCAGAACAAGCTTTTCCCACTTAGCAGCAGGAAGATTTTTTTTTCCTCATGTTCATGCAAAAAAAAAAAAAAAAAGCATGATTTTTGCCAAGCTAAATGACCAGTGCAGATTTCTAATCTGTCTCAGATAGGAGAAGCAGGTAGACAGGCAGGCACAGAAAAACCAGTCCTCCCTGCTCTCCTCCCCATGGCTTCTTTGCTCTCCTAATCCACTTCAGTATATTCAATGAACACCATGAGTGCTCTGCTGTTGTTCTGTTAACTGTAAGCACGCTGCTCCTGTCACAGCTGTTCCTTCTCTTTTGGCATAGAAATAAGGCAAATGATAATAGAAGGAAAAGGGAATAAATGATACCACTCTGCAAAGCTTCATTGTTAAATTAAAAAAAAAAATAAAGCAAGTTTATTTATGGAGTAAATAGGTGATTTGCAGAGGAATTCAAGCAGTCCTTCTGGCTGGGCTGCCCAGTGCCTGAGCAGCTCCAGGTCAGGATGGGTCCATATAGAGACCTAGACCCTGGTCCAGCCTCCTAGCATTAATTTCAGCACCTTTTGAACCATGCTCACAGTCCTCACCCCAGCCCCTTTGGCCACCAGCCCCAGGAAATTCTCTTAGTTATCAGCACGGGACAAAAAAAAGGGAGGAAATGGATGAAACAACCACAGACATCTCCAGGATGCTGGTCTATAAGGAGCATCCTGCTAGCTCCACATGCCCAGTTGCCCAGCAATGCCATCCAGCCACCACCAGCAAAAAACAAGCACCTTAAAAATGCCTTGAAATGTTTTTCCCCCAAGAAAAGAAACCTGGAAGCTGCTCAGTACCATGTCCCTTACTTGTCAGGACAAAATACCCTCAGCATCCATGGGGAGCAGGAAAATGATGTCCCACACTCAGCAGCATCCTTGGGGCTAGGAAAATGCTCAGTGCTCACTGCCAGTCACATCCTGTCCCAAACTGACACAGAGACTCAGCTTCACCCCACTGCAGACAGACCAAGAAAAAAAGTGCCCAAATTTAAGCAGAGTGAAGCCAGACCTTGGTAGTTTCAGCATCCCTCATGGTGGGTGCTCATCAGGACTCACACAAAACCAGATACCAAGAAATGAGGAAACAGGGTGGCCCTGAGCAGCCTCTTTGCTTTCCAGCAGCCCCAAGGATGAAACACAACGCAAAACACACACACACACAAAAAACCCCACACCTTTTTATCTAAATTCTTAGACATGTCTTAAGATTTATGTTCTATGTAAAATAAAATATTTAGATTGTGCTTGGGCACACAGCTATGCACTTGGCATAAAAGAGGGCCAGCAAGACCCAGCTATACATATTTTCAGTATATACGAGGGCATGCATACGTGAGTCTGTGTTTAGATATATATATATAACTAAAACAAATCCCTGTTTATTACTCAGTAGAGAAAACTGCAGGTTTTTTTACATAAATAATCCCAGTGTAAATAAACTCCCCACCCTGAGCAAACTAAAAGTGATCCCATAGCAGATTTCTCTCTTTTTCAAATAAATCATCGTTCCACCCGAACATGGACCTGGCAGCTACAATTTCCAAATCACTCCGGAGCAGCGCTGGGATAGAAGCTGGAAACAACCCAAACAAACAATTTTACAAGTTCCAGAAGTTATACCCCACATCCCACCCCCCACTCCATACCCACCATCCCCCCATTTTTTGTATTTTAATTCCTTTTTTTAATTTGGAGAGTGGGAGGGTTGGGCTCTGCCGTGCTCGCTGGCCCATAGGAAATCGGTGACCCAGGGACATCTGCAAGCCATTAGGACACAGACTTCAGGTAGCTCCCAGAAACACGTGCTGTCCACATTACACCCTCCAAGGATATTTCCACAACTTTACTTCTCCAAATAAACAGTCAGGCTCTCCCTGCATTAGTGAGGAGCTGCACAAACAGGTAGAGAGAATGGCAGTTTTATTCCCCCTTCCAATTCTGATGGATTTCTTGTAAGCTGTTGCTGGGCTGTGTAATTTGAACTATTGCTTGGAAAACATAATAGGGCCAGTTTAAAATTACAGCCATTTATTTATCTGTATGTGACTATGAAACACCAATGCACCATTTGCACAGCATGTTAGCTCCCTTCCATGCTACACCCAGACTGCCACTTCCAGGAGTGTGCTGTATGGAAGAAAGGGATTCAAATAAGACTCAATAAAAATAACAGGTATTAAATAGAATACACCAGGGCATATAATTGGGTTGAGAGGGGTTTTTTCTTTTATTTATAAGTAAGTTTTATACCACCTGGAGCAATCCTACTTCTCTTGAACCTTACTAGGAGAGTGAGTCTTCATGATGCCATGCCTGTCCCTGCCCAAGCACGGGGACAAAAGCAGTGCTGAGTACAGGCAGGGGCACTGAGTGCTACTCCAGTGACAACCACAAAGGGAACAAAATTAGGGAGAAGATGATGCTGACCACTTGTTGCCAGCATGTGCTCTCGGGCACTTTTTTCCTTTTCAGGAGAGCTCAGTATTGTTATGAATGAAAACTACATCTTTTGTTCTCATTACCAGAGCTTTCCTTTTGGCTTTGATCAGTTTACGCTGAGTGATTTGAACCAGATTGATTTATCTTAGCATCTGATGGAGATCTGCTTCTAGCTCTGGCTGACATCCGCTCCGCTCCGAGGGGACAGCCAGGAGATGCTGTGGCTGGCAAACAAGGCAAATCCACAGCCAAGAGCAGAGCAACAGACACCTCTGATCAGGCCAAAAGGAGCCACACAAGTTAAAGGTG
>VWZO01022078.1:0-55021 GCA_013396975.1 Bucco capensis | reverse complement strand
GCTAGGCGCGGGGGGAGACGCGCCGGAGAGCACCACCACCACCACCACCACCATCCTTCCTGAAGAAATACAGTGGGTTTGGGGTATTTTCGGTTTCCACACTCCCCGTGCCAGCCCCCACGCACAGCCCAGGCGGAGGCGGCGCCGCGGNNNCCGGCCCCGCGCTGCCTAGCCCGGCCTCCCGCCACCGCCGCTCCGGGGTTTTGGGGTTTTTATTTTGCGCTCCCGCACCCTCTGCCAGTCCTTGTTCTCCTGCAACTTGCAGAAGGTTCTCTTCCTCTGCCCTTGGTTTGATTTTTCTTTTTTTATTTTTTTTATGTTACTTACCAGAGTAGGGGAAAAGAGTAATAAACTTTTGCAAACTTTTTTCCAGCCTTCTCCCAGCCTGGTGGGAGACTTCGCTTCTCCAAGTTTTACTTTTTTAACCCTTCCTTGCCCCTTAGCCGTCTGAGTTTTACTTTTTCTTTTATTTTTTCATCCCTTGCTCCTCCCTCCGCCACTTTCTCGCATGAATCTCCTAGACCCCTTCATGAAAATGACAGAAGAACAGGACAAATGTATCTCCGACGCCCCCAGCCCCACCATGTCGGATGACTCCGCCGGGTCCCCCTGTCCCTCTGGATCCGGCTCGGACACGGAGAACACCAGACCCCAAGAAAACACCTTCCCCAAGGGGGACCAGGACCTGAAGAAAGAGAACGACGAGGACAAGTTCCCGGTGTGCATCCGAGAAGCAGTGAGCCAAGTGCTCAAGGGCTACGACTGGACCCTGGTCCCCATGCCGGTCCGGGTGAACGGCTCCAGCAAGAACAAGCCCCATGTGAAGAGACCCATGAACGCCTTCATGGTGTGGGCCCAGGCGGCCCGGAGGAAGCTGGCTGACCAGTACCCGCATCTGCACAACGCCGAGCTCAGCAAGACCCTGGGCAAGCTCTGGAGGTGAGTGCGGGAGGCTGGGATGGGGAAGCTGGGAGATGGCTGCAACCTGCAAAGTCTTGCTCTGGTGTGTCCCAGCAGTCAGAGGAGGGAGAGGATGGTTTCAAGCCTGGAAAACCCGCTGAAAACTTTTGCATGTGCTGGCAAACTTGTTTGGCGTGGGAGAAGCCAGAAAAGTAGGGACAGTAGTTCCCTACAGCTCCTACAAGTGGTTCCTTTCTCATTCAGCAGTGCCTTGGGTGGCAGCTGGTCCCGGTGGGCAGGAAGGGACCAGGGGATTGCTGGCAGAGCCCTCACCCAGCAGAGTTTGTCCTGGCGTTTGTTTGTTTGTGCTCCTGTCCAGAGGAAATGATGGTTTTCTGGATTGCATCAGCTTGGCCCGGGAGGAGAAGCGATGCGGGGTGAGGGGAGGGGGGGACAGGAGCAGGGCGCTCGCCTGGATGCGGTGCCAAGCCCCGGGTGGGTGGGTGCGATGAGTGGTGCATGGCTGGGTGCCCTCCGACTGCCAAAATAAGGCAGGGAGGGGTGGAAAACAGAAAGAAAGTGAGTCACCTGGCTGCCTCTTACTGTGTGACTGCAGAAGGGAGGAGAGGAAATCCTAAATTTGTGGCTGCAGGAGAAGGCAGTGAACAAATGTAGCCCTGGCAGGCAGCGGGCGATAGGGCTGTCACCTCAAGCACCCAAGGGACAGGACATGCACCCTTGCAGGGGTGGCTGGAACAGGGGGGAAAGGGATGGACTTTGCCACCACTCTCACACCTCTTGTCCAGCCACTGAGGCAGACTAAGGGGACAAGATGGGGGTCACCACCAAACAGAGGGCTCGACATTATGGGAGGGCTTTGCATTGCCATTTAGGGGATCCAGGGAAGAGGTCTGGGCTGATGATAATGCCATAGTGGGGAGGAGCTGCTAATGACCCCCTTGAGCTGCAACTGACCCCTCGCCCCCCACGTTCTCCTGCTAGGCTGCTGAACGAGAGTGAGAAGCGTCCCTTTGTAGAGGAGGCAGAGCGGCTGCGGGTGCAGCACAAGAAGGACCATCCTGACTACAAGTACCAGCCGCGGCGGAGAAAGTCGGTGAAGAACGGGCAGTCAGAGCAGGAGGAGGGCTCCGAGCAAACCCACATCTCCCCCAACGCCATCTTCAAGGCGCTGCAGGCAGACTCCCCACAGTCATCCTCCAGCATCAGCGAGGTGCACTCCCCCGGGGAGCACTCGGGTAGGTATTTGTGGCCCCATGAGGTGTTAAGGGAGGGAGGGGGAAGAGATTTAAGTCACGGCTACCTAAGAAAAGTTGCATACCAAGCCAGGCAAAACTTGGAATTGGGTAAGGAGAGAGAGAAAGGAGAGAGACCCTGAAACACAGCAAGAAGGGGATAGCTACACCAGGAGAGGGGCAGAGCTGCCCACAAGCCTTACTGGTAGCACAGGCACACAAACACTTGCCTGTGTGTGTCAGCCTCTGCGGCCGCTTCCAGCCCCTCTGTCTATGAGAAACATGAACCCCTACTTTTTTAAAACAATAACCCAAAAGGTGTCCGTGCTCTCATGGCTGCTGTCTGATGGCTCGCTAATTTTACCCAGCACGACATTGCTGAGGGCTGCGTCCCTCACACCTGGAGATGTTTGTGTTGCCCTACGCAACAGCTTGTGGGAGCAACGTGCTGTTATCTGCCCGCGGGTTAACTATTAACAATGTTATCAGGGAGATGCGGGCACCACAGGAGCAATACCGCCTTCATGCCTGTACTCTTTCCTTCCTCCCACAGGGCAGTCGCAGGGCCCCCCCACACCTCCCACCACCCCCAAGACGGACACGCAGCCAGGCAAACAGGACCTGAAGCGGGAGGGCCGTCCTCTGCAAGAAGGTGGCCGGCAGCCACCCCACATTGACTTCCGAGATGTGGACATCGGTGAGCTCAGCAGCGACGTCATCTCCAACATTGAGACCTTTGACGTCAACGAGTTCGATCAGTACCTTCCACCCAACGGCCACCCAGGGGTCCCGGCCACCCACGGGCAGCCCGGCCAGGTCACCTACACCGGCAGCTACGGCATCAGCAGCACGTCAGGCTCACCAGCTGGGGCTGGCCATGTCTGGATGTCCAAGCAGCAGGCACAGCCGCAGCCCCCACCACAGGCGCAGCCCCCTGCACAGCACGGGCTGCCAGCGCTGAGCGGAGGAGAACAGGGCCAGGCACAGCAGAGGACACACATCAAGACGGAGCAGCTCAGCCCCAGCCACTACAGCGAGCAACAGCAGCACTCCCCGCAGCAGATCAACTACAGCTCCTTCAACCTCCAGCACTACAGCTCCTCCTATCCCACCATCACCCGTTCCCAGTATGACTACACCGACCACCAGAACTCCAGCTCCTACTACAGCCACGCTGCTGGCCAGAGCAGCAGCCTCTACTCCACCTTCACCTACATGAACCCTACGCAGCGACCCATGTACACCCCCATTGCAGACACTTCTGGGGTCCCCTCCATCCCCCAGACCCACAGCCCACAGCACTGGGAACAGCCCGTCTACACACAGCTCACCAGACCCTAAAGCCATTGAAAAACAACAACAACAAAATAACCTAAAACAAAATAAAAACTAAATCAAAATACATCAAAAAAGCGTGAAAGAAGCAAGAAGAGCAGAGGACTTCCTCAGACTTTGTCTTTCTTTGAAATTAAGATAATAACTAAAAAGTAGACGCTGAAGTTAAAGCTGGCAGGGAGGAGAGAGCACCTCGAGCCTTCTGCACTACAGCATCCCTCCGGGAAGCGGCCAGACCGCTCCGAGCTGCGGCAAAACTCGGTACAGACTTTCCAAGGACTGGACTTTTTTAACTCTGCTTCCAGGGCACGGTGTGGAGATGAGATTTCTAAGCAACCAGCTCAGCTGTCCTGTTCTATGGACTTCTGTCATGATTTTTTTTTTTTTAGCAGTAATTAAAAAAAAAAAAAAAGAATTTAAAAAAAGGGGGGAGGGGAGGGGAAAGAGAAAACCCAGAGTCCTCTGTGAGGAATATTCTCTATTTTAAATATTTTTTAGTATGTACTGTGTATGATTTGTCATCAATTTGAGGGGATTTATACCTATTTTTTAGAGGGGGGGTTTTTCAAATGCTCTTATTTTTCCAACAGCTACAAAATGACACTTAGTGGAGCAGTCCTAGGTTTTTTCTTGCGGTCAGAGGTATTTTTGTATAGATAAAGTGTCTTTTGCTCTAAAAATAAAGAAGCAAACTGGCATGCTTTGAACTGGGACCCAAGCTCTGTGAGGTGGCCAGCACTGGGCTGAGCTATGGCCAGCCCTGGTGGCAGCTCCACGAGCTGAGATCGTGAGGGGATGAGCACAGGAGAGGCTTTATTTTTCTAAGTAAATAGCAAAACCAGCCAGCAGGAGAGTTTTAACTTTATTTTTTAAGAACCTTGAGCCTTAAGGAAGAAAAACTTTAAAAAAAAAAGACTTTCTTCTGAAAGAACAGAAGCCTTAAAGCAGCCCTGTGATAATCACTCCACCCCATCTCTGCCTATCCCTGGGGCTGGGAGGCTGAGTTCCCTCTGCTCCAGCCACCCCAGATCAATCCCTCATCCACCCCAGGCCTGATGCACAACCTGTTCAGGGACTCCCCTCTGTTTGTGGGACGTCACAGATACTTTATTTATTTTGAGAAGAGCAGTTTTCAATCCCAATTTACTTTTTGTTTTCCAATCCCCCTTCTATTTGAAGTCCTTTCCAAAGCCATTGCATTTGTGGGAGCATTATTTGGAAGGTAACCGTGCCTGTTAAATTATGGTCGAAACTGTAACCAGTCCTTTATTTATCTCTTTATTTCTTTTTTTTTTGATGATGATTATTATTATTATTCTTTCTGGAATCTGTGTCCTGGGTTTGTACAAACTTGTGCTCTTCCTTTTTTTTTTTTTTCCTTGTGTCTTAAGGATAAACTGGAAAAAGAAAAAAGAAAAAACAACAAACCCAACAGAAAAACCCCACAAAAAACAAACCTTTGTACAAACTAAAGATTGCAAATGTAGCGTATCACTGAATCATTTGCCTTGTTTTCTGCCTCAGCTCTCTGGGACACATGAGCTCGTGCAAGGACGAGACCCCAGCCCCGGCCGTGCCACGGGGGCTGCACCATTTTAGCCTTCCACCCCCTAAAACTGGCTCGAGGTGGGGACACTGACTTTGGTGAAGCTGTGGCTGAACAGTTAAGGATTGCTTTTTAAAAAAGACAGCAAACTTTTTTTTTATTTAAAAAAAAAAATGATATATTTGTTAACATTTTTTTTTTTTTTAGGGATTCAGTAGAAGAAAAATCTTAAAGCACTCTTATAATATGACATCTTCCTATTTCTGTATAAAAGCAGATCTTTTTAAAGTATTTCTGTAACTTAAAAGACCTGTCATTTAAATCATATTTTGTCTTTAGGTAAGTTTTTTTTTGTTGTTTGGTTGGTTTGTTTTGTTTGCAAGATCCTTCTCTTTGTGAAACTTACCTTTTTTTGTATATTGTTTGCAATAAATATACATTGTATTAAAAGTTAAACACCCAACCAGTGTCTGATTTCTTAACAGAAATCTGAAGCCCCAGCATGGTTTTGGCTTTCCTGATGGGGCTTGGGCTGTCCCTCCTCACTTTTATCAGTGCATGTCCTGAGCACAGCCATTCCAGAGCCTCTGGAGCAAGGGAAGCCTTGGAAGGATGTTAGAGGAGCAATGGGATTTGGAGATGGACAAACCCAGACCCATCCAAATTGTGAACTCCATTGGTGACAACTGAGCTCCTGCTGTCACCAATGAGCTGTCTGATCTGATCTGGTTTGGGAGGATGCTGAGCATGAGCCGAGAGAGAGGAGCTGCTAAGGGGGGGTTGGGGCTTTCAGGTCATTCCTAACAAAAAGCTGAAATCCCCTGAACAGCCACGTGGGACACAGATGATCCTCAAAGATCAATGTCACCACACGTCCCTGAGCCCTGCTCTCCCACAGCCCCAGAAATGCCACAGAGTACCCCAGTGAGGAAGGACCCACCTGGTCCAGCATTGTTTTTCCTATCAGACCCAACCCAGATAAATCACTGCTCCAAACTGGCATGGTCTGTATCCCTGCTGCTTCTTGAGTCAGCACACAGTGCTGCAGGCAGTCCAGCCCATGGCTTTGCCACCTCAACCTGCAGCATCCCTTGCTGTATCCTTGCTTTGGGGCACAGCTGTACTGAGCTTCAGCATTCCTCTGCCCTGTTGGTTTCTGACATTGAGAAGCAATGCACTCACTGCTGTGGCACCACTGCAGAGGTCACTGATGATAGCACAGGTCTCCTCCCTTCTGTTCCCTCCAAGAGCACAGTTATTCCTGTAGGAAAACTGCAAAAATGTCCTAACTTGACCCACACTCTGCATGGCAGACACAGTTCACAGGTGGCAGCCCCACGACACGAGCCGAGCACATTGCTGGGCACCTTGGGGCACAGCCCAGAGCTGGGGTTGTGTTAATAAACCCTATCAGACTGACCTGATCAAACATTACTCTGCAACAGTTTACTCTCTCCAGACACTTCCCCTGGCTGAGAAGCCCACCCCTGAGCCCAGCAGGGAGACCTGCTCCCTGGAGCATCCAGCCTCACCACAGGCACCTCAGGGTAAGACACTGCTGGCTGCAGCCCCAACGCAGAGCACAAAGAACTCACAACTGCAATGCAAAGCCTCCTCACCGTTGTAAAATATTTACTCTCACTACAAGTAACACTTAAGCCAATTAACTGAAAGGGATTCATTTACTTTGTGCATTAGTTAGGGTCAGTGTCACTATTTACCTGAGCAATCAGCCACTGTGGCTGGTGGGAAGGCTTTGGTCTCAGCCATTCTTCCACAGCACGTGGTGGGTTTCACCTGTCCCAGTCAGACTTTGCCCACTGCAAGTTTGGGCTCTGCTGCTCCTTTGGAAAGTAGAACAAATGCAGCTCCTGGTGTTATGGTGAGAAAGCACCCAGGAGCCCTGGTGAGAGCTTGGCAGGCCCACAGCCACCACAGCACAGCCGAGAGCAGCAGCCAAGAGCAGCCAAGCAGTTCCACAAGCCAGTTAATGTCTCTCTGATGCTCCTGTGGGTGGGTTGGGCTGTTACCCAGCAACAAGCTGGAAAACGTCCCAAAACTGGGACAGCCTTTGTTTTTCTGACTGCCTCTCTGGGGACTCTCCACATCCCCCTGGGTTTGCACTGGGTACAGTGAGAACCAGAGGGTGGGAGCAGGACAGAGCTGGGACGATCCCAAGCAGGCAGAGCTGCAGTGAGCCACAGCTCAGCCCCAGCTGCCTTCAGGTTCCATGATGGCATTTCTGTTCCAACAGCCATGCTCAGCTCCCTTCTTTCTCCCTCTCCACCTTCCAGCCGGAAGCATCCCAGGGATATCTTCCTTGGAAGAAACAAAAAGAGCAAAGCTCATGACCCAACCCTGGACCTATAATTTCTGCTCTGTTTACTTATGGTGTGGGCTTTAATGCTCTTGGCCTCCAGTCGGGAAAGCCAAGCTGGCCACGGGGCCCCTGAGCAGCTCCAAGCTTCCTGCCCACCCACTGCCAGGGCTCTGCCCAGCTCAAGGGGACTGGGGGAAACAGAGAGAGAGAAAAATGCTGGTGAAGCTGCAAAGCTTCAGGGCACTTTCTGCTAGAAAGCAGAGCAGAGAGAGGTGGGGAAAAAAATAATAAATGAATTGAAGGGAACTCTTACAATGCTGCTGGGCAGGTTTGAGCTGCAGTCTAGATAAGAGCAGGCGCAGGGACAGATGTGCACTGGGGCTGCTGCAATGCTGCACAGCAGGTTGGGGAGCACTGTGGGCAGGGCAGGGTGGGGGGCACCAGTGGAGCCCCCCCAGCTTCGGCCAAAAGTCGCAGGGGTGGGATGGTGGTGGACACAACAAGGCCAAACCATGAGCCTGGCTGCTTCCCCTTCTGCAGGGCTGCATTTTTGGCTTGGTGATGAGTTTAATTCTTTCATCAGCTAGGAAACAAAATAAGCATTTAAAAAAAAAAAAAGGAGAGGGAGAAAATTTCCAAGTAGCCCTGGGGGGACCCATGGCACAGCCCCTCTTTGCTCTGCCATGTAGTGCCCAGTTGTGGCAGGCTCTGTGCTCAGCTGGCTCCAGCCACCCGCAGCTCTGCGTGCCGGCTGCCTGCAGCGGTTCAGCTGCTCAGAAATGCAGCTTCGATTTGCATTTCCTCAGCCAGCTGTTCCTGTTGACATGGCATTAAAGCCAGGGCTCTCTCCAAGAGGAAAGGCAAGATGAGGGCCAGCTGTGTGCCTGGATCCTGGGATCGGCTGCAGCTCCTGCCCAGCTGCAGCCTTTGGGACACCCAGCAGTGATGTATCACAGCAGGGCTGGGCTCGCTGAGAGTCAACTGGGATTTGCTAGGGCTTCTCTTTTCCTGTTTCAGGGGCCCATTCCACTAGTCAGGTGGTTAAATGAGAAAGAGATTTAGATGTCAAAGTGAAAAGAGCAAGCTGGGCTTCCCCTCACATATCAGATATTCAGCAGCTGGGACTCCCCAGCCCCCCGGCAGGGAATTGCTGCCACTCCAGGATAGGTGGTTTAGGATGCAGGGACAAATGCAAGCCCCTCTGTCTGTGCTGACACCAGCAAAATTTGACTGATGCTTGGATTGGATGTTGTAAAGATAAGCCTAGCTGGAAAAGAGAGGAGAGCTTAGAGACACAAGGCACAAACAGGTCCAAGGAATCAGAGAGGATACTGAAAAAAAAAACCTTACACGTTTCTAGCAGAAGCCTCCTGCTTTTCAAGCTGTCTTACACAATCAGAACAGCAGTAGCTGAGGATGTAGGTGCAGATGGGATCAGAGCAGCTTGCTACTTGGGAAGCTTGTGCCAAGGATGCTCTGTGCAGTGCTGCAGGCCACTGAGCCACAGCTGTCCCCTCTGCCACCCCCAGCCAGGCTGCTCACCCTCACCCAGGGGCTGCAGCCACCTGCAAAGACTCTCCTGCATCCACATCTTGGGTTTGCAGCAACCCAGCAGTGCAAGAATGGACAGCTGGATGGGGCAGAGCAAGCAGTTGAACAGCACCCATCACACCCAGGACCACGCTGACAACATGCCAGGGAAGGGAGGAAAAGGCTTCTGCAGACCCTTCCTGCTGCCCCAGCAATCTGCTTCCAGGAGGGGAAGACAAAGCCACCTCCACGGAAGAATTAACCCTTCTGTAGCAGGACAGGTCATTATTGAGTGACCATTCACAGCTCAAGCAGCAAAGCCAAGTGCTGCCCAGCCCTAAAATCCCCAGGAACAGACTACAGCCAGCAGAGCCACTCTCATCAGCGTGGGCACAGACATGCCGTAAGTGCTACTGTAATATAAATAATTGATCCTAAGGTGCCTGGGGGGCTGTAAAGACCTCGATTGTTAGCTCCTTGGGTCAGAGCCCACCTCTTTACTATGTGTTTGTACAAGGTCTACTCTAATGGGGCACTGAGCCGCAATTGGGGTCCTGAAGTGCTATTGTAATACAAATACTAATCATGCAATAGCTGTTATACAAGCAGCCCCTGCTCAGGGCTGTGCTCTGAAGGCTCATAAACCAGGCAAGACTCTATTGAAGTCAACAGGAGCTTGGCCCATGCGTGGGGAACTGGATCAGAGCTGCTCAGCCAACCCTGTGGCTGTGAAATTCCAGTTTAATTCTGCATGTGTGTGTGCACAGGCGTGCACGTGGAGGCTGAGACTGTCAATGGGAGTTGCTTGAGCTTTGAGACACGCTGTTTGTAGAGCTAGGGTGGGGAGGGGAGCTGTTTCTTCAGTGAAACAGAGTCATGTTTCTAAGAGACTCAATAAAAAAAATGTTTGAAATAACAGCAACTCTGTGAAGGGAAGGGAAACAAGCCTCCAAAATCACATTTCTAATTAATTACCTGCCTGGGAGCTGCTCTCAGTTTTCAGTGTCTCAAACATTTTACAGGGAGAAAGTCTGAGAGCTGTGTCTGTGCAGCTGACGAGAGCTGTAACCGCAGCGCTCTGGGAGCTGAGGTGCAATAACAGAGCTCTTCAGCACGACACACAGAGGTGTGCCCCGGCCCAAGGGCTGCCCAAGCCAGACAGATGCAGCTATTCAGCCTGGCAATAAGTAAAATTTTAACAAGGTCATTGCTCCAACTTGAGGAAACCCACAGGCTTCCTCGAGTGTGGCCATCCTGAGACAATCACGAGCTGAAAACAGCCGAGTGAAGTCAGAGCTACAGAGGTACTGGTGTGAGCAACCAGCACAGTGGCAACATGACCCCTTCCCCTGCCCTGAAGCAGGTCAGCTCCAACTCCTAAATCTGGCATCACTTCCATCATCCTCCTTTAAAATCCCAGCAGGATCTGCACCCTGCAGAGTCCAGATCCATAGACCAATTTCCCAGCATTTCAGGGACTGTTTTAGTCCCCAGCCTCAAGTTTCCTTCCGTAGAAAGTGAAGTTTCTCACTACTGGAGAGGATTTAACCCTCAGTGCTCAAAGTGACAGGTCCAATATGGTCCTCTAGCTCAACGTGAGGACAGTGTTCTTGCCCAGCAGCCTTCTCAGGTCCCCTGCATACCCCAAGATTTGTCAGAGAGAAAGAGGAGCTTTAAATTTTATTTTCCTTCCCCCAATGTGGGGATTAATTACATATGTTGTTTGGGCACAAACCAACTATCACCAAGCAAAGTCTCACTTCATAAATTTTAAACTGTTAATAATAAGGCTGGACAGGAGTTTTAAAGCTTCAGTAGACAGTTTACAATTAACCTACTCCTGTCAGCTGGAAAATCACCTTACAATGTGATTCCAGTTCACGTCTGACTCACTTTGAGTTAGAAACTACTTTTGAAACCCAGTAAATTTATCATGCAGAGCCAGGAGGAAGGCCTGAGGGGCAGAGTTTCAGCCCAGACCTGACCTGAATTTCTCCTGACATCAGGGCAGGTTTTCAGCAGGCTGCCAGCCCAGCCAGCCCTTGGGACTGGAAAGCAGCATCTCCATGCTTTCAAAATCTTTGGCCTTGTCCCAGTCAAGTTATTGCTGTCTGCTCTAAGAGGACAAAATCCTGGCTAAACACACCTCTGATTGAGCAGTTGCAATGCAGGTAAGGAAGATGATGATGTACATTTTGAAGCCAGAAGCTACCAGAGATGCATAGAGGAAAATAACACAATGCCATCGTGCAATGGAGCACAGGACATGCCCACCACACTTGCCCTGTTGCCTCCTGACTCTGCATGGTCCTTTTCCAAGCTGTCCAAGCTGGGAGGTGAAATCCATACATTGGTGCCACCATCCTAGGGGTCACCTCCCAAGTGAGCCAAGCTAACCAGATACACATGGACATTCCTATGGTGTGGTGATGGGTTACAGCTCTGTCATTCAGTTGTGTCTGATACCTTCTTCTCCCTCTTTCACCAGCTCACTTACAACTTCTTAAAGATAAAAAGCATGCTACAAAGAAAGTATGGAGTTCCTCTGGCAAACAGCATGTGCATTTAGGGAAGCTTTGGCATCCAAAAGAGTCTACAACCTCAGCAACCAAGACTTTGGTCCCTTGTCTTTGGCCACAGCCACAAGGTGAAGCTTCAAAAAGGTCCCATCTGAAATATCTTTTAAAACCCCTGATGGTGAATTGCATTAGTGAGCAGTAAGTTGAGGGGTGGAGGGGAAAGGCACCCAGTCATTTTCTGTGATTAAAAGGCAAATTTTATTCCTCTAGAAACTTGGAAGCAAATGTGGCGTTGCTATGGTTTCACACCCACTGGCTGGAAATGACAATATTAGCAGGGTGACCTGGTAATTAGAAACTGTGCCCCCAGGTCAGACTGGGGAGAAAATAAAGAGAGATTACCGAGTCCTAAAGACACAGCATAATGCTGCGGGCTCCTGGGCTCCCTACCTTTTATAACCGGCCCATTTAAATGCAGATTATGACTTTCCACCTGGGGCTGCTAATCTGTCTCACAGCCAGATCAAACAATAAGGCATCTCTCCGCACTGTGGGGCCAGGGTGCTTTGGAGCTCAGTCTGTCATCAGGTCTGTCAGTCTGTCTATCCCCCTTTTCTCAGGGTAAAACCTAGAGTTTTTCAGTCGCAGATGATTATTTTTCCACTCTGGATGTTTATGTCCTCGTCTCCCTCCCCCAGGTCCCAAAGAATTGGAGCAAACTAGGCTCAGATTTTCCTCTCGGTGATGTAAAACAAGGAGGAGCAATCAAGCTCATTAGCGCTGGGCTGGCATGCACTCAGTATAGGGGGAAAGGATTATGCACTGCTACTGAGATAGCAGGAGGGTGATTTCAAGGAAGCAGGTGGCTCCTCTCAGCCCAGCATCCCTATGAGAAAGACTCAAGGGCACAGAGTCACTCCCAGCCCAGCAGATCCTACTGGTCTCAGCTGGGTGAGGGTGGCCAGATGGATGTCACCCCTGTGGGAACTACCTGCCCCAGCAAGCTGGGGAATGCTATCACTCCAGCCCTGCCCCTGATGTCTCACAAGCAGCTTTTGGAGACCATGCTTCACACTGAAGGACAGGAAAGACAAACCCTGTATGTCTGAAATAGAGTGTATCAAAGCAGGGGAAAGTCTCCAGATGCAGCACTTGTTCTGCTCCCCAGCTTGCCTTAGCCATCAGCTTGATGGGTCTTTTGGCACACAGAAATGCCCAAGGGGTCCTACCCTGGCAGAGTAAGCATGGTTCATCCCTGCCACTCTCAGCACAAGGTTGCTTAGCTCAGGGTCTGAACAAGAAAAAAGCAGGCAAGGTGTTTTCAGCTGTGTTTTCTTTGGTGGCAGCTGCTGGTGGTGGCTGGGTGGGGACTGTCCTCACCCAGGACTTGCATGGTACACAAGGAGGTTAGAAAGAAACAATGCAGAAGTAATCCCTGTAAGCTGGACATTAAAAATACATCCTCTGTTTTAAACACCAACAGAGTGGGTAATGCCAACACCATTAAAGCCAGATGACTACAGCAACACCAACAGAAAGGTTTAAGCTTCTTAGACTCTTGCACCTGGCTCTTTAATGCTCTTCATTTTCACTAAGTGAGAGAGCACTTCAGTGAGGGCTAATAACAACACCACACACTTAGCAGCCTCCATCCATGTGTCTGTCATATATTTTCTCACAGCCCAGAGCAGGTGTCAGGTGCATGGTCATTGGGCACCCTCTGCTCTTCAGACAGAGCCAGGAATTTTGTCTGCTTTTCTGAAGATGCCAAATCTAAGGCCTCAAGATCCAATCTGTCCTACCATGAGCCTGTGACAGACCCTGGTGAAACGTGGGGTTTCTAGGTCCCACTTCCCTGCCATGGATGGTTACCATCTCTGTCACTACATGGTCCTGCAAACCCAAGCTCAGACAGCTCCATCCATGACCAATTTCAAATATTCCCCATTCCAGAGCCACCTCAACCTTCTTAAAGTAGGAGAGGAAAAGATCTGAGCTCTTCCATGCCTCTGTTCCCCCCTGCTTGCCCACGCAAGATCCAGCTGCACTACAAGAACAACTCTCATTTGACACCTGGAAATTAAAGAGACCCAATTTTGCACAAGATCACTGCAGATACCAGCACTGCAGAAGTTATTCCAGTTGCTTTAATCCTGTGGGCAGCAGGAGCCTCTGGTGCCCAGCACAAGCATGTCTCTTACTGCTGAGAAAAGACCCCCATAAAAAAGCCAAAAAGGAGCTCATACTTGCCTTCCTCAATCCCTCTGGCTGCCCTCCTCCCTTCCCAAACTGTCATGGTTTATTTTGTTTGGGTGGATTTTCTCTTTCTTTTCTCCCCCCTTCCCTCACAAACAGATAGTTTTCCCATGGAGATCCAGCCCGCTCCGTGCCTATTAGCATCCTTGTGCATAATTAGAGCCCAAGGCATTGTCATGCAAAACAGCCTCAGATGACAACACTTCAGCCTGGACGACGCAGAAATGCTGCAAGGAAGTTTCTCACACTGGTTTTAGCCAAGGCAAACTGCACTGTGCACGAGCTTGAGATTTTAATGACTCAATGGGTGCTGGGGTCCCTTTGCAGCTCTGCTGCTGCGTGAGGAGAGAGCCCCAACTCCCCTGCACCCATCCAAGCATGGGCTTTACACTGCTGTGTAATACTTTCAGCTCGTTAAAATAAACTAAAAACCCCACCCCAGGCAGCCACAGAATCATTTTACATCAACCGTAAGAGATGACAGGGCTCAGTCAGTGTCTCTACAATGTCTCTGATGGGCTCTGTCCTCACTGCTCTCCCTAAACACCTCACATACAGGCAAAAAGGCTCAACAAAGGTTTTTCTGCTTCCAAGTCAGTATCTTCAGGGATCATGTCCTGGCTCCATAAGTCTGGCTTGCTCTACCTAGATAATGATGGTTGGGAGAAAAATGTGTCAGCTGGCCCAGGACAGCTTGATGGAGAAGACAGGCATGATGCTGAGTCCTGCTCAACCCAATCTATCCTCTTCTGAAACCCTCCCCTTCCCAGCTGCTACCTCCCCTGCTCCTTGGGCAGCAGATGTGAGCTGGTGGGTGCCTGTAAAGGCACAAGGACAGAGGAGCCACATTTGCCCAAGGGTCATAAATGCTTTAAATTAGGAGGAGCAGGTTTTCAAATACTTTCAGTAGAGCCAGGAGAAAACATCCCTATCTGCCTACCCCGCTGAGAACAGCCACATTTACCATATGGCAGAGCAAAAGATCAGCTCATAAAGGGAGAATAAAGGTAAAATTATAAGTAGGCTCTAAGAAATACCCAAGTCCCATTTTCAGAAGGGATTTAACTTCTTAAGAGGCAAAGTCCCATTCACTTGCAGTGGGATTTGCACGCCATGTGCTGTGGTCACCTTTGCAAAGAGTTTAAGAGCCTCCAGTTGGAGGAATGTGCTCCAAGGGAGAATGTTTAGAAGGACTTTAGCACATCCCCCCCCCCCCGAAAAAACTCACTGCAAAAGCATGTCATGCCTGTCCTCTTCTGCCCCACACTAGCCTGGAAAGGGTTGCTTTCCAGTGCTTTTGCAGGTAAACCCAAGCTGCCTCTGGCTACTGAGTGGTTTGCTTTCAGCTGGAGGGACTTTGCCCTGCAACTACTCCCTGCTGCCTGCAACGTGCTCAGCCTAGGTAGTGAGGTGGATGGAGCCCAGGCAATGCCTTCCTCCAGCCAGGGACCCCTCCTGCCCTGCCTGCCCACAGCAGCATCCTGCTCTGCTGAGCTCTGCCCTTGTCTCCTGTGTCACTGCAAAGGCACAGGCAACCTCTCTCTCCCTGCATCGAGCTGTACCTGCATTGTCCCTGCCTTTCCCAGCATGGCTTTGGCAGGTACCTTGTGCACATCTGCTCCAAAATGCACCTGCTCCTCCTCAAACAGCAACACAGGCACACAAGTGGCCTTTCTCCTGCCAGCTCACTGCCTGGGGTCCCAAAAATGCACCCCTGTGAGACTGCCAGTCATGAGCTGGGGTCCCAAAAATGCACCCCTGTGAGACTGCCAGTCATGAGCTGGGGTCCCAAAAATGCACCCCTGTGAGACTGCCAGTCATGAGCTGGGGTCCCAAAAATGCACCCCTGTGAGACTGCCAGCCATACCAGTGCGGCTCCTCCAGATCCATCAAACACTGTGAAGCAAACCCCAAATCCTGCCTCTGCAGCCACTCCTGAAGCACCAGCAATTTGTCCTGGACTGCTGCCATCCCTCCAGCAAGCACAGCAACTCGCAGTGGGGCTAGGGTGGGGGTTGGTGTTGCAGGAGGGAGGCAGATCAGAGACAGAAAGATATCCCAGACTGGGCTTCCATCCTATTCCTTGAGATCTAATAAAAAGCCTTCAACAAGAGCTACCAGGACTTGAAGAAGTGGCTGAGATCAGAGCAGTTCTGGGCAGCACAGTCAGGTAATTGAAATGTGTTGAAACAACTTGGGACTCTTCTGGGAAGGTCAGAGATTAAAACACCTGGCAGGTCTAATCCTTCCTTGGAGCAGCACCCTGCAAGCACTTTCCTCCCCAAATGCCAGCTCCTCTGGCCAGCTCTTCTGCTCCTCTACCAGCTGACACGGATTTTTGGCACCAAGATTTCGACCTCCTTTCATATCCCTTGAAATGCTTTGCCAACATTTTCTGTAACAGTAACAAGAACTCTTTTGATACAGGAATTTCAGAGAAAAACTGTGGGAAACAGGGGCTGTGAAGAAGGACAGAGGCTGCTTGGAACCACTTCTGGTTATTATTGTTGCTATTGCTCACCCTCCCTCATACTTATTCCTGCTTGGTGAAGGACAGGGGCTGCAGGCAGCATGCATATACACTACAGGAGGTTTCCCAATGTGTGGCAGACAGGACCTGAGCATCCCAGAGCTTTCTGACTGTCAGACCACAGGCATCACCCTGACTCAGAATCCCACTGCAGCAGGTTGACTCATGGCAGCTGTGGTCTTGGGGGAGGTATTTGGGGCATTTCTGAGGTGCCCTTGGTTTAACTGTTAACCTCAGAGCTCCGCTCTTTGGTTCCACCCTGGGAATTCACTCTCCCTCCAAGCAGAGCCAGCAGCAGTGGCACGAGCAGGCATGAGTCAGCGGAAGGAGAATGGGGATTGCTCCTGACCACATCCCTGGAGAATGCCAACACCCCACATTTCCAGCTGGCTGACCCTGCAGAGCTGCACTGGTCAAAAAACTAGTGATTTCTGCCAAAAATAGAGCTGAGGGCCACCCTGTACAGCAGGGGGTTGGTAAAGGGTCTGGTACTCATTAACTGTCCTGCAAGGCTGTATGTGCCCATGGAACTTCCCCCTGCATGACCCTTCCCTGAAGGGAATAGAGGAAAGGAAGTGAAGGAGTCAGTGTGGTACAAACATCCATGTGTCCTTCGTCTCCTGCTTCCATCCAGCCTGAAACGAGGAGAGCTCAGCCGAGGGGACACTGTGACCAGCCTAATACTGATTGACTGGTGAATGCCGTGGCTGATGGTGGTGCTGCCTAGTGGTTACATGCATTGGACACGGTGCTACAGCAGCAGAGAGGAGACTGCTTCAGCCACAAGGCAGCCAAAAAAAAAAAGAGAAGGATCTGCTTTGAAGGTGGCATCTTTTTGTTGAGCCATCTCCCAGGGCTTTGTGCTCTGCTCGCCACACACAGGCAGCCACCAAAACATCCACCATTGCGGCGGGCTGCAGGAAACCCCCAGCCCAGCGGATGCTCAGGGTGGGGAGGTCAGGCATCGCTCCTGGCTGCAGCTTCCCAGCATGTTTGCTTTGCCTGCCCCGAGACCCTGCCGCAGCAAGGCAGGCAGAGCTGCCAGCCGGGGCTGACCTGGCCAGTGACCCAGAACCAGCCCGGCCAAGCCTCTGATTGCAACCTTCTGGAGGGGGCAGCAGGTTTAATGTATGTATGGCTAGGCTTCGCAAACGAAGCTCCAGGGAGGGCTCCATCCACGCTCCTCCTCAGCGCCTTTTCCAAGCGCGCTGATAAAAAGAAGATAGCAGATAGCACCCTCGAGCCTGCACTATGGATTTTTTTTAGGTGAGACACAGCATGCACAGAGCTGGACCCACCCTTTAGTCCTAAGCTTCATCTGCCAGGGCCTAGCAAGCTTGGACGCTGGCAGCGAGGTCCTTAGGACATAGCAGGTTTAATGTGCTCCTCCACGATAGTGAACAGGCCAAGAGGAGCTGCCAGCAGCGCTTCCCCTCTGGGTTGGATAGTTTGGTTGACAAGAGCCTCCTGTAAAGCCAGGTGAGGAACAGAAGAGGGAAGAGCAGCAGGGCACAGTGTCCAGGTCTCAGAGTTTCCTGGATGTGAATTAGCCTTTGGGAGCTGGGGAGGATGAGGGTATTGCCTCTTCCCCAGAGCAATGATGGAGCAGGACAAGACCACACTGGGGACTTGGGTAACACCTCTCCAGGGACAGCCAGCTGGCAACAGAGCCATGGAACAAACCCAGATGTGCTGTCCCTACCTGTTCCTGCAGATTCCCTTCTGTGGGCCATTGCTGCTGGGAAGGTGACGGCCAGGGAAGCATCCTGGAAGTGTCTCCAGTTCACCAGGATGCTTCTCCAGCTCCCTGACAGGAGAAGAGATTGCTGATCCCCTTTACAGCTCATGCTATATTAGCAGCTCTTCGCCCACGAGAGCTTTGTTTACCTTCCTGCAAGGTTTCTTGCCTGGGAAAAGATTTTGTGGCAGGACAAGTGCTCACTGGGGTAGACTCCACATGGTCATCCCACCACAGGACAGAGAGAGATTGGAAGATAGAGCAGAACAACACAAATTCCCTGTATCCCCTATGTCAGCTGCTCCCTTCTCCATTCATTTTGGAAAGTGAAAAAATAACTCAGAGAAATTAAATATTCCCTAAAGTTAAACCTCCAGCACATTTTAACTTTCAGCAGTTCAGAAACTGACAACTCTGGTTAGACTTTCTCCTAATTCGTATTTGATACAAGCTTCTCATAATCCATACACAATCCATCTCCCTTCTTATTTGTTTCCTCTTTTCCCCCTCCTTTTTTTTTTTTTTCCCTTTTAACCTGTTTAATCCTTTTAAGTTCAAGGATTTGAAAAGCAAATACTATAAAAGATGAAAGGTGCGTTGGAGGAAATCAACTTTGATAAGAGGCTTTTATGGCTTGTAAACCTTATTCCGGCCCTTTGGCTTGAAAGGCAACACTAATTTTAAGAGCCTTATGCAAGCCTCACGTTGAGCTTAGAAGAAAAAAAAATTGTACTAGCCTAGAAATGATGGGCACCTGGCTAAGGGTCTTCTCACCACAGCATGCTGAAACCTGGACAACCAACAACAGGACAACTCCAGGCTTTTGTTTGCAAGAATCTAAGCAACAGTCAAAGCAAGGAGGAAGAAAACAACCACCCTAGATGTTAGTATTAGTAGCATAACCCTGTTTAAATTGCTGCTGTGATACTCTCCTTAACTGCAAGGCTGCAGCTACAATACATTGCACCTCCAACCCACAGCTCCAGAGCATGGCAGCCAGCGAGCGGCACATCTCCAGCAGCTCCACACCATGGCCCCGCACCACAGGACCTCTGCCCAGGTGGAAGCAGTGCTGAAAGAGTTAAACAGCCCCAGCTCCACTTCATGGACAGGTTTCAGGACCCAGGTGCAGTTAGGTCATTGCTTGGCAGAGCTGCTCCTGCTTGGGGTGGAAATGTGGAGAGTGCTGATTGCGTAAGAGGAGTGTTTGGAGACGGAGATGTGTTGTTTGACACGGCAAACACACGACTGTAGCAGTTGTTTGAACACAGGCCATGGACTCAGAGGGAAATGTCTGAGCAGAAGGACCCAAGCTCAGGCCAACACCTCTGAGCAACAAGTGTCCCATTCCAGGTACCCAGCACTGAGGTGGGACTGAAGAGCTACCACCCTCAGCACTGGGTACCACCAGCTCCATTTCCCCCACTTAGGGGTGGGTGACTGAAAAGTGGAGCTGCTTCCACATGCTCTATGGAGGTGACCAGCCACTGCTCAAGGCAAACACCCAACATCATACCAGGCTTTTACAATTGCTCTACTCTCCCTTGAGAGGTGAGACAACTTGCTCCTGCACAAGGTTCTGTCTGTGAACTGCTCCAAAAGGGCTTGTTGCTGGATAATTACTCTGGGAGAGTGACTGGCTGCAATCATCATTACATATAATGCTGCTTATAGGGAGACAGGCTTGGTGCTAATGAGCATCACACGTGGGAGGCTCATGCAAAGCATTATTATGAGGGAAATTAACTGCAATGCAGTAGGGGAATATCTACCAGGGAAGTGAGGCTGGTTTCTTGGAACACTGCTCTTCCTAGATGGACAGGAAGGTTCAGTGGAATTACAGTGCTGTAGAAAGGGCAACCCATGACGTGAGGGAGAGGAACTGAGTGAACATCAGGTTATCACCTTTCAGATACAGGACTGGAGACTTTTTAGTAGCGTGAAGGGTTTGAGTTAATTTAGTGACATTTATACAGATTCCCATGGTCTCTGGAGCAGGCCAGAAGACAGTTATCCCCACCACCCCATACCACACATGGTGGTCTGCTTTTGGCCATCTGCAGGGACAGACTGGCACCATCTCCATGTGAGGTCTTGTGTGTGCCTTGCGTGCTGGGTTCCAGACCAGCTTAAGGCTTTGAGCTGAGTACCTGTACAAAAATCCCCTCCTGCAAAGAGACACAGTTTCCACATAGCCCCAGAGCTGGAGAGGAGTTTGTTGATCAGCTCCTCTGAAGTTTGAGCCTGAATTTGCATCAAGAACTACCACAAAAAAGAAATAACACAACTTCTGCTCAGCGACCATACAGTTTTTCCAACAAGATTTGGGTCCAGTCCTACATGTCTCTTTGGGACTGCCTGATGCAAGAAAGCACAAAGAAAATAGGATCATTTTTCAGCCAAGCCCAGTGCAGAGTTAAGACCTTGAGTACTCAGTGTGGCAGCTTGGCCACAGCACCAAGGAAGGACAGAGCTCCAACTCCCTGGCAGAGGGAATGGCCTGATGGACCCAAACTAATGGGGATCTGTGGGAGTTGTGCACGTAGGCTCTGCTGCTGATGGGTGCTGCTAATGAGCAGCACAATCAGGCTGGAATCCTGGCTCTCCTCTGCAGGGTAGTGGAGGCACAAGCGAGAAGCAGAAGTTTCTAACGTAAATATTTTGCAGTCTAAATAAGCAAAACAGATCAAGGGTGGGAGAAAATGTGACAGGCAGAGAAGGCAGACTTAGAGAGCTTAAGGGATTTACCCCAGCCATGAAGCAGGGATTGCAAGCCAGATTTCTGGATCCCAGATCAGTTTGATCCCAAACCCTTCATGCGCTGCTGCCTCAGCCATCAGGAATCATTCCTATGCAAAGGCAAATCCAACTGCTGTTATAATTGATCTTCCTGCAACCACCAAAGTCAGGCTACACGAGACCACTGCAGCCCCTCTGCTCACTAAACCAACTGAAAGTGTTGAGATCCTGGAAGAAATGCTGCTGGGAAATGCTGCTGTTCCTGAGGAACAGCCTTTTGGAGCTCTACCTTGCCCAGGGGCTCTGGCATTTATTCCCCTCATTATTATTATTTCTTTGTCTTGAAAAGCAAAGATGTTTGCGCACACACAACTACTGAGCAGTTTTCACAACTGAAAAATGCTTCCAGCAGATCTAAATAGCAGAAACTCTTTTCACTACCAATCTGATATCCCCTGCAGATCCACAAAGCCACGAAGCATCTTGTTAGTATGCTGGACTGAAGCAGCACAGTGGGCTAGAAATTACAACAGGGAAATCAGTTCAGCTTTTTCTCATTATCCAGGCTGAAAAAATGCCAGTAAATAATAACAGTAATGAAAATAACCAGGGGAAAACAACTAAGGACTTTTTCATAAGTGTATCTAGCAGAGTTGTCTTGGGAAAGACTTTCCATCTCAATCCAGATGTCAGGTGTTACACCAGGAATCCTTACCAAACTCAGGCTCAATTTTCAAGGTCTTTTGAGTCAACCAGCAATAGAGTTATTGTTTCACAGCAGTGCTAAGCAATACCCAATCTTTGGCTAATTTTCACCTGAGAAGCACTTAACATGGGTCAGTAGCTGAAACTCAAGAGCCATGCTCAGGCAAGAGAGAAGGAGGAGATGAGACAGAACCATCTCCACCAGGAAGACTGGGCTGGGATGCAGATGCTTTGCTGCCACTCTCCCAGCCAGATACAGAAACTCCAGGAGTCATCAAGCTGTGGAGAGATGAGGTGGGAGGAAAGCAGACCCCACTCATGAGATACAGAACTTCAGACCTTCTGTACTACAGAACACTACAGCCAATATGATGTCTTTGTACCACAAGTATCATCCTATGGAGACTCCAGCCTGCTCCACCACAGTGCCCCTCTCCCCACCCAACACTACCAGTGACCAACCCATGTTCCACAGGAGAAGGAGAAGCAAAGCCAGCAGCTGTTTTGTAAGAAGCCCCACACTGCAAATGCAATCTGCTAACAGCCACTACAACATGCCTGCAACATTTGGCCACCAGACTTGCTCCTTATTTGTTTTCAGAGGACGAACGATTGCTCAACAGCTGTTGTGCAGGACTGCTTAGCCAAAAAAAAAAATAATAATACCCTACCCTAAGCACATCTCTGGGGAGGCCAAGTGTTTTTCCCACTTATTTATACACCACTAGTAGCACCAAGGGATTCTTACCACAATCAGGTCCTCAGCACACTAGCCCCACGTGGAGAGAGAGGAGCCACCCAACCCCACAGGAATGCAGGCTACCAGGCAAGGGGTGGGGAGGAGGAAGGATTGTCCTCCTTTAGCACAGAGTAGCTAAAGAGGTCACTTGCTGCCATAATGGGTGGCCATGCTCAGCTGGATCTACATTTCCAAGGTCCCACCTACAGTCATGCTTCCCAGACTCATCCATTCCGCAGTGCAGGAAGCCACTGGGACCAAACCAAGGAATGAGGTAAGGAGAGCAGCAGCACAGGCACTAGGACCACACATGCATCTTGCATGAGTCCTTGACTGAAAGCAGCCACACAGTCCAAGAGCTGGTTTGACTCATTGAGACCTAGAAGGGACATAGCAGCGGGGAAACATGCACACAACTGAACTTCATGAGTCCTTAAAACATTGTTTCAAATATTGGAGCTAAGATCTTAATTATAACAGTTTTTCTTATACTTGAAGCAGTTGACATGCCCTTCCTGCTTAAACATTTGGTTGTAGAAACACAGCTGCCTACATACCTGTCTTCCAAGGGTCTTCATGCCCCACAACCTCACCAAGCCAACACTGCTCCCAGGAGCCATTCCATCCAACAAATCAACACTTTTTTGGAGAGGAAAAGTACCAGAAATGGATCTCTGGATTTACAGGTTTCCATTGCAGCAAGAGAGGACAGCACCACACAAGTATCCCCACTCTTCTGCAAGAGCATCCTGTCACAGTAATGTCATGGTTGGCACCTTTGTCCATAAACCAAATAACAGACTGAATACCTCCAGAGTGAATATAGTGAGCTACCAAATGGCTCTGCCCTGGGTTTGGGAAAGAGAATCATAGACTCAGAGAATGGTTTGGCTTGGAAGGGATATTTAAATGTCATCTAGACCAACCTCCAAGAGACCTGCATCCTCTGCAGATTAGACAGACACTAGAAGCACTCAANGCTCTGGGCAAGCTGCTCTAGTTGGGGATGTCCCTGCCCACTGCAGGGGGGTTGGACTAGATGAGCTCCAGAGGTCCCTTCCAACCCAAACCATTCTAGGATTCTATGAAACCTTTCACTAACATAGTCATGCCTGAGACCTTCCTTCCTCTGCTCCTCCCTGGCTCATCTGCCAAGAGAGGCCAGCAGTGCCTTACCCAGCCAGGAAGCCTGTCCACAGGTCATTGCATGTGGCCTCTGCTCTTCCTTCAGGGCTTGGGCAGCTTTGCACATCTGGCCCCAGTTGTTGCCCAGAAGGCAGTGCAGAGGCACAGACAGCACACGGCAAGCCAGCCCCATGCTCCTACACTCGCTCTGAACACAAGGCATGTGCCAAAGTACCTTGTAACAACATGAACCTCCATGGAAAGGCAAAAAAATGTACACAAAAACTTCAAAGATTTTATGAAAGAAGTAATGAGCCTTTTCTCCTATATTAAAATCCTTTCCTTCCCTTTTCCAACACAGCAGGACTAACACTATCCCCAAGTCTGATCAATAAAAAGTGCTTTCATGTCAAGAAGGCAATGTATTTATGTAGGTATCTCAGGCAACCTTTACAACCTTCTTTTAATTAGCAGAAGTTTCCAAAGCCTGAAGTTACACCCAAACATTCTTCATGTAGGTGCACTGTTGCCAAATTAGCAGAGGTAACAGCATGCTGATTTCTCACAGTACATCCCAGAGGAGGTCAGTCTCCCTAAGTCTACGTGGGCTCCCAGCAGGATGTAATGCCAATGACAGCTTCAAGTGTCAAGAAAGAAAGAGATGAGGAGAAGGCAACCCCATATTGCAGCAATCTTCTCTTCCCAGTCATTAATTGTATCCTGCTGGTGCAGCCCTCTCACAGGCTGGTCCTAAAGCATGTCAAACACTTCCCTCCTCCAAAAACTTGTTAAAGAAGCTTTAACCTCTTCACTCCTCAATCCCAAAGAAGTCTGCTGAAGGAAAGAAGACAGAGAAGAGGTCCAGGGGAGCAACACTCCAAGGTCACCAGTCAGCATGAACCTCAAGTGCCTCACTTCCTTCTTTTGCAGCAAAAAATGGGGAGGGGAAGGGGGGCAGATGCTTTTGCCAGGATGAACACTGGTGGGAACCCACTCCTGCTTCTCAGCTTTGGGAGGATATGGTCCCAGTTGGGGGTCATCCAAGATGAAAGAGCATTTGACATTTTCAGACCAAAGGGTCCTATTTTTATTTTATTTTTGAGGGCCACATGCAGTCAAATGCCTTTAATGGTGCTAGAAACAGATGGGGCCACCGTTTTCTTTGCTCATACAGGGCGCCAGACATAAAAATACCAGTGAAAAATGAGAAGTAAAAGTTTTCCCTTTTTCATGTACTGTTTCTGCTCCTTTCTTGCTCCTGGAGACTGACACTGACTAAAGAAAGTGGCTGGAGTGGTCAGCAACAGCCCAAACCCAAAGTGTCTCCAAGGGAAGAACGATGCCACAGAAGCATCAGGAGACTGGCAATCAAGATGACCAAGTGGTGGGTTCAATTCCCAGTTTTAAGACTTTTGCAATGTGCAGAATCCCTGGACCAGCCTTATCCCAGACCTGTGTTGCTTCAGCCTAGCTGCATCCACTTTCCCTGCATCATCCATCTGTGGGCAGGTCAGCACAGCAGAGGGATGTGGAGGTCCTGATCCCAGAGATTTGTCCACATCACATGGTTTTCTCCTCAGAGGTCTCCAAGGGAGCTGACATGGCAGGAAGAGCCACTTACAAGAACAGCTTTTCCTCCAAGACTGCCTCCAGTCACTCCTGTTAAAAGGGATAACTTTACCCTGCTCAGTGTTAAAATTGAGCAGAAGCAGAAGCAGCAACAGGTCAGTGTTGATCTGGACAGGAATTAAACTCTGCCAGCTCTTCAAAAGAAGGAATATTTCTCAGTTTCAGTAAGAAAAATTAAAATTTTCAAACCTATCCAACTTCTTGATTTTTGCTTTTTCAGGTCATGGGATTATTCCTTTTTTTTTTTTTCCTTTACTGAAACAACACAAGGGAAAAAGGAATGGAGAAGTAAAAGGAAGAAGAAGGATGGAGGAGAAACCATTTTCACTGCTGAAAATCAGGAAATTAAAATCCAAACTTTTCTCCATAAAATGACAATTAGTTAGTTTTCAGAAAAGAAAGGCTCAAGCTTTGGTTGAAAAATTTCAACCAGGTCAATTCCATAACCTGCCAGCCTTTTCTGTTCAGCGATGGTCCCCAAGGTCCATGTCCTGCAGCCACACACTTGAGCTGCAGCCCTACAGGAGGGCAGCCCAAAAGCTCTAGCTCCATGTGGATGAGGCACATTATCATGTTTGGAAATGCACAAGAGCTCACCTCCCTCTCCCCTCCTTCCTCCCAGAGCATTGTATTACTACCATTTCTGCCCAAAACGTGCAGCCAAAGCAAACACAGATTCCTGGAGCTGGCTGTCGGGAGAGCAGCTGCACAGAGCTGGCAGCACAGCTCCTCCAGGACCCTCTCTGCCCTCAGCCCCGAAGGCCACGTGTGCAGAAGCTTCTGCTGGCAGGGTCCATGTGCTCCAGAGAGTTGGGCTCTCACCTGCACCTAAACCCATCAGCTGGGTTTGTGCTCCCACAGCTCAAAANAGGAAAAAGTTCCTCCCCATGAGGGTGGTGGAACACTGGCCCAGATTGCCCAGGGAGGTGGTTGAGTTCCCATCCCTGGAGGCATTTCAGGTGAGGCTTTCCAGGGCTCTGGGCAAGCTGATCTAGTTGGGGATGTCCCTGCCCAGTGCAGGGGGGTTGGACTAGATGATCTCCAGAGGTCCCTTCCAACCCAGATGATTCTGTGATTCTGAGATGATTCTGTGAAATGCAAATGCAGCTCCTCCAGCACCAGACGCCCACAGCCTCCCTCCACCCCAATTATTCCGTGGAAATGCCAGTCCTTGTAACACAGAGTAACTTTAGCATCGAGCTCTTGGGAGCTCCCCAAACTCAAACTTCACCTCCTCCTTCACTTTGTATCTATCCAAATGTGCTCTGCAGCAGGTAAAAACCATCTGCCCCAAGATAAATATATTTCAGGATAATACAATTTGTGTCATAAAATTCATCCTCAGACCCTTGGCCAAGGCAGCCATTGCCCATTATTTCTCCAGTGAGCTACACACACTGGAAGTCAGTGGTCCAGCTCTCCCAAACAGATGTCATAGCCTCTTTGCCTCCACCAGACAAGTGTCCATCCCAAGATGTTGCAGAGCTGGGACTATGGTCACACAGAGCTTCACAGAATCATACTGGTAGGGGTTGGAAGGGACCTCTGGGGATCATCAAATCCAATCCCTGCTAAAGCAAAGTCACCCAGAGCAGGTTGCCCAGGATTGTGTCCAGGTGGGTTTGGAATTTCTCCAAAGTAATTCCACAACCTCTCCGGGCAGCCTGGGCCAGTGCTCTGTACGCTCACAGTAAACTCTTTCCTCCTGTTGAGATGGTATCTCCTGGATTCCAGTTTATGTCTGTTGTTGCTCCTTGTCCCTGTCACTGGGCACCACTGAAAAGAGTCCAACCCCATCCTCTTGCCCCCACCCTTTAGATATTGATTAGCATTGATAAGATCCTCTCTGTCTTCTCTCCTCCAGTCTAAACAGCCTCGGGGCTCTCAGTCTTTCCTCATGAAAGGATTTCCCCTGAATTAGTCCATGCTGAAATCCCTTCCCATGAGCCTGCTAAGAATGCACAGCACAATTCCCAGGCAGAATAAAAAGCAAGAGGAAAAATCAAAATGCTCAAGTGCAGTCAGGGTTGGGAAGCCTTGGAGGCAGAGAGCTTGGTGCAGTCACAGCTGCTGCCCTCAGCCTGCATGCCCATCCACATGGCCAGGTACACCAGGCATGGCCTGTGAGGGCTGTTCACTAGGGATGTTCAGGAGACTCCTGGGAAGGCTCTGGCATGCCCCAAGGACAATACCATGATGCTTGTCCTGGGAGAACTGCACCACATAGTCTCGAGCAAGCTGGGCTGGGAGCTGCTGTCTGCAACAAGGGAGGCACCCAGAGCCTGCCTATGGGAACACATTGCTGAACCAGAACAAAAAATAACCCATCCCTCAAAAGGAAAAAAAAGACAAATTTGGGGGGAAAACAAATGAGAAATGGATGAAAAGACCCCAGCAGAATGCATTGTAATCAACAGCTCCAGGGCTCTGCACAAGGAGACACTTCCAGTCTCCAGGCTGGCAGTGCATAGGAAGGCAATCCTTAGCCCTGGGGCTGGGCAACCACTGCTTGGCCTGCACAGACCTCCTGCAAGTACATACTTCTCCTCTGTCTGCATGAGGAGGACAATTACAGAGGGATGGTTTTTCATATTATCTTCGCAAACACAATTTTAAAGACAAACCAGTTTAAGTTTTCCACCCTGGAATGGAGGGAGGAGGTTGGCCAGAAGCTGAGGCACAGATTCAGCAACATCCAAAGGAGCCACATTAGCAGAGAGAAACCAGCCCCTTCTTCCTAAGGCTTTTTCTAACATTGTGGGAAACCAACTGATTTTCATCCCAAAAGCAAGGCAAGGCAAGGCAAGCCAAGCTCCAGTTTCCAGCCCTGCTCTGACAGCACCTGTAGAAAACAGTCAAAACAAGCAACTCCTTCCCAGGAACAGAGATAGAAATAGATTCTGGTCCAGGAGCTATTTTTATTCCCTCCAAAACTATTTTGGCAAAAACCATTTGCATCATCTCTGACAATTCCTCTCAGGGATGAGGTATTGCAAGAACAGATCTGCCCATGGTTTGGGGAGGACTGGAGAAAGAGCCACCTCTAGCAGAGAGAGAGCCCAAAGGGATGGAGAGGAAAGCCACCACAGCAATAGGACAGGTATCACCCAGGAATTGCTGAGATCCTGAAAAGCAGCACTGAGCCTATGCAGCCTGAACCAGGGTTTGCAGCAGTGGGGTGGGAATAGCTTGGCTCAGCTAGAAAGCAAGATTCCCAGTACTGCACCTGGTGGGAAAGAAGAGCTGCCTGCTAGGAATGCCAGGCTGGCACTGTTCACCATCAGCATTGTTTCTCTATTAGAAAACCACACACCACAGCAGCCCATAGAAATCCTCTTTCCTTCCTTCATAGCTTCACCAGAGCCAAACTCCATTTTCCCTGCTCCCATTGCTCACTGCTGCAGTCCCTTCCCAGCCCCATCACCACCATCCTCCCTGAGATCCCCTGAACCAGCCCCAGAGGCACAGAGCAAGCCACTGAGGGCCAGATACACCCAGGGGATATTTCTCCTACCCACGGGGTCTCCAAACTGCCCAAAACATTCAGGAGAAAGACCCCAAGTCACAGTTGCAATATGCCACAGGACAAAGTGGTGGGGACAAGAGGATCCTTCTGTTCTGAGCAACCAGAGGACACCCTGAATTGTGTGATTAATACAACACCTGTGCTGTCACTCAGTGATCTGGTTACATTGCAGGTACCCTGGAGACATCCATACTCTTAAGGACAAGTCACACCTTTCAGCTCAACTTTCTACCTTCAGAGCTGTTCCCATTCAGCCATGACTTCCACACAGAGGAGGGCTGGAGCCTGGCTTTCTCCTGTCCCACACCTTGCTCACACCAGACCAAAAGAGAGATAAAACTGCCCCCAGGGCAGAGCAGATACGTGCTCTTTCTCCTTACACCACAGCCAGCAGTGACTCGGTTGGACATGGTTGTGCCCTCCAGATGCTGCTCTGCAGCATGGCTGAGGAGAAGCTTCATCCCTGCTCCTTTAGGGAAAACCCCAAGACTGAAAGAATACACTTGCTTGGGACCCTCTCTAACACTCCCTGCTTGGGAGTCCTTCCCTTAATTGCTCTGCTATGTTGTGCAGTTACAACATGAAAGGGAAAAGAGCTATTTTCTGCCAAAGCTCCTAGACCTTTGTGCCCTTCCCTGGCACAAGGGATTCCACCAGCTCTGCAGATGAGGGGATGCCCCATCTGAGGGGTGCTCTCTCAAAACACTAGTCTTCACCAGGAGGTAGTGTGGTGTTGGCAGATCACTGCAAATCTCACATGTTTCCTACCAGTCCTTCTGACAACTTCATTTTAGCCTCCCACACTTCCCTACATATCTTCTCTGTCAACAGCACTAGCATCAATTTTCCAGGCCAGAACCTGCTCTCCTGGCCACATTTCAGCTGGATCCAAACACCACAAAGGGCCTGCTCAAGCAGCAACTTCCTGCCAGGCTCAGAGATGGCAAACACTGGGTGGGCAACTGGCACAACACCCAAAAAAAACCCACCAAAAAGCAACCCAGGGGCTCATTGTACCACCCTACAGCCATCTCCTGGGTCTTCCCCAACCCATCCAGCCCAGTGAGCTGAACCATGCAGTGCTTTAGAGACCTGGATCAATGACCTGGGAGCAAGGAGAGAAATCTGCCAAATACCACAGGCTGGAAAAGCTCAGCAGTTCCTGCTGCCTCCACTGACACACTGCCAAGGACACCCTCTTTTCCCTTCCCTCTGTGGTATTTCATGCTGAGCTCCAGGTCTGGAATCCAAACTGGAACCGCCTCAGCTTGCCTGGTTTGGGGTTGACTGCTCAAGTTTTCCCAATCTCCTCAGAGCTCTGCTGAAGAGCTCCTCTGAATTCCTGTAAATGTTTTGGTCAGCCCTGTCTGAATTAAGGGTTTACAGAAAAAGCCCAGTGTGGGTGCTGAGGCTCAGAGATGGCCACAGCTCTACTTTGAGCTAGTCCTGGTGGCTCCTGAAGTTGGAAGACTGAAAAAAACAAAAGGAGGAGGCTGAAGGAACCAGGCAGGGAGAGATGAATCATGCCACTTTGAGCAAGTTGGGGATGATTGGGCAGAGGGGAAAAAAAAAAGGAATAGGAATATGTATATGGTTTAGTGTGAGGTCATACTTCAACCAAAGCCTGACTTATGTTAACAGAGGCATACCAAAATCCTTAATACATCAAATCCCTTTCAGCAAGACACTTGGGGGAAATAAGAATTACTCAGAAGCTGGGATCTAGATGAGGTGTTAATCCATCTTCTGCCTGATGCCTACTGCAGTCTCATCTGGGAAGCCAGACCCCCACACAGGGGCACTGCAGCAACCAAGTCACAGAATCACAGAATCACCAAGGCTGGAAAAGACCCCCAGGATCATCAAGTCCAGCCTATGACCCAATACACCACAACATCTAAACCATGCCACTCAGTGCCACATCCAATCTTTTAAACACCTCCAGGGATGGTGACTCCACCACCTCCCTGGGCAGCCTATTCCAGAGCCCAATCACCCTCTGTGTGAGGAAGTCTTACCAATCAGGGTACCCTGAGGTGAGCTTGTCCTTCAGGAAACCCACCTACCTGTGACAGAGGAGAGACCCAGAAAGAACAAACCCCATCCCACAGCCACACACAAGCATGGCAGGGAGAACATCACCATGGAAGATCACAAGGACATTGGGCTGCCCTGCCAAGCAATACAAGGAGAAGGAGGACTAACACCCCCTCCACCCCCTCACTTGGCAGGGATACAGGCACACTGCAAAGCTAAATTCAACCTTGACCTAAATTCTCACCTAATCAATGCAAAGATCTTTGCCTGCCCAGTGCCTGGCCCACAGCTGTGCCAGGAGTCATCTCATTCCCTCAGTACCTGGGATGCTCCTGGCAGGCACAGCCCCAGCTCCTGTCTTTCCCCTTCCCTCTGCAGGCAGACCCTTGGCTTTTCCCCACAGCAGGAGCCTGAGGCCCATTAGACAAGGCCTGATTGCTCCTCCTCACCTCCGCTGTGACACAATTGAGTGCGCATACAAGGCAGAACAAAACAGTGACAATTGGTGACAAATGGACTGCACAGCATCCCGTGGCCCCGTCGCCAGGGAGACTCTGGCCAAGCATGGGCGGCCACGATTCAGGGATGGCAGAGGGGGACACAGGTGCTGGGAAGGCAGGATGGACTGGACCTTTCTGCTAATTGCACCCACTGGAGCAGACGAGAGCAGAGCTGCCGGCCCAGGCTGTGCAGGAGAGAGGACTGCAACCCATCAGGCCAAGCCAGCTCTGCCTCTCCCTGGCTGTCCCCCTTTAATAAGGGTAATTTTCCAGAAGTATTTTCCCAGGTCAGACTAGTGGTTTGACAACAAACAGAAAGGGGAAAAAGAGTTTAACCGTTGCTAACACTGGCCCAGCAGGCACCAGCAAGCATGCTCCCACTGCTGAATAACACAATACTGTGCTGGACATTGTGTCACCAGCCCCACTTTGCCAGGGAAGAAACTGAGGCCAAGAGAGGCAGGCAGAAGAACGCTTGCTCTCAAGCTCTTTGCTGGCAGAGCCAGAAATCTCTTCCGGGAACATCTTGGAATGACTCAATGCCTTTTACTTTCAATGCAAGTGATGTCAATGCCCCGCAGCCAGTGTGGAAGCGCTTCACGCTCACCCAGGGCTCCAGACATTCTCCAACACTCCAAGCATCAACAGAACTGGATGTGCAGTTTCTGAAGTTCCACCTCCCCCCTTCCAAAGCAGCAGCAAACACTGCCCTAGGTTGGGCTTAGGCTGTTTCCCAGTGAACACCTGCAGGAGACACCCAAAACAGACACATAGCTATGAGAGCCCCTAGAAAATGGCTTTGCTTCTTCCCCCCCACTGGCTCCAATACAGATGTATGCCTGCAGCTCTATCCTCTCCAGTCCCCATTCTCTGTAGTTGCTCTCAGGAGAGGTGCCAGAGGTGAAGAGGAGCATCCTTGCACAGGCTACGTGTGTTTTGGCTATGCTTCCTCCCAGACTCCCTTGGCCCCCCGTTCCTCTGGGCCCTGCAGGTGGGCAAGAAAGAGTTAAGGCTGCAGCTGCCAGCCCCGGGTGCGGAGTTATGCTCAAACTGTTCCCACTGCTGCATGAAGTCAGCTGTCATTAGGGAACAAAGGCGCCCCGGAGCAGCTCGGGTTGTGTCACACTCGGGAGGCACGGAGACTGCTCCCTGATTAGGATTTCTAAATCAGTCCCATCGAGGCCCGGAGAATAAAGGCACAGAACAATGAGCAGGGGCACATTCACACAAGCAACAGCCCCCTCCTTCCCCCACTGCACTCCCCACCCCCTCGCACGCTTCTCCTCCCGGCTGAGCCCTGAGACACTTCACCTCTATCTCCTGCTGAGGACCACTGCATCTCTGGACCCGACGTGGTAGGCAGATCCCCTGCTGCTTCAGGACATGGCTCTCCATCCCTGCTTACCCTCCACACAGCATCTTTTAGGTCACCAGAGAGGACCACAACCTCGGTGGGGATGTCTTGCCCCAGGAGCTATCAGCTCTGTGCTCCATGGTGCCCACTTTAGGGCAGCACAGTGAGGTCACTGAAGGAGGTAATCCCAGACAGTGTTGCCTTCTGGCATCCCTCTGGTGGCTAGAGCATTATCCCTGCAGGCCTCCCCTCAGCCACTGACCATGGTAGTGGTAGCCACCAGGTCCATCTGCCTCTGCACCTATCCCTGCTGGCTTGATGTCCCCAGGGACAGTCAGAGTCAGCATGGAATGGCAGGCTGCCTGTTGCAAATAGATTCCTTTTGCTTTAGAAGTAAGGTGCTTTCCACACATATGGCAAACTTGCACACACAGCACCTCCAGCAAGACCTAAGCATCTCCAAGGATGGGTCACCTCCTTCAGTCCTGGGCTGCTGCACCTCTTACTGGACCTCTTGCACTGACCTGGAGCATCACCCACGCTCTCATCCCTGCACTTGCCCCACAGAGGTTTTTCTTTCCAACTAAGAAAGACTTTGTGCACCAGAAACAGATTGAAGGCTGCAGACCCAAGGGAAGACTTAATCCATGAGCACACAAGTTCTTACACCATGGGCACGAGGGAGATGTTGGTTTGGCTGGTGGGGTCTACAAAAACTGTTCTCTTGGAAAAAAACAGGAATTCCAGCACAAAATGATGCAGCAGAAGTAAAGAGGGAAACGAAGCTAGTTGTGAATTTAGGACATTTAAAACACAGAGGCAGGAATTTAATGGTAGTAAATGCTATTCTTGGCTTCAACTCAGACTTTGCTCATGACATTGGCTTTGTCAATTAAGAGCTCTGTGCCTCAGTTCTTCCCAGGCAGGAGGAGGAGGTGATCCTGTAAGTGGTTACTTCCCATAAGCTCTAACTCTTAATATCAGGGTTCCCACAAGCAATGACATACACCATGGGACTATCCTCCCAACATGCCTAGCTTGCCCAGAGCCAGCACTGGCTGGGGTATCTGGGGATCTCCACCAAGGTGGAGTTGAGGACCAAGCTGCCTTCCTGCTCCTGCAAGAGCTTCCAGGTAAAGCAAAACCAAAGCCCACACCAGCTCATAGACACTGTGTCATCAACTAGATTCCAGCATAGCAACCCTTCCTTGGAGAAGTCCTGTCTTATTATGAGGAAAAGCTGAAAGCCCTGGGGCCAGTTAAACTGGAGAAGAACAGACAGACAGGATCTTATCAATACTGATCAATATCTAAAGGGTGTCAAGAGGATGGGGCCAGACTCTTTTCAGTGGTGCCCAGCAACAGGACAAGGGACAACAGGCACAAGCTAGAACACAGGAAATTCCATGTAAACAGAAGGAAAAACTTTCCTGTGTGGGTGCAAGAGCCTTGACCCAGGCTGCCCAGAAGTTGTGGCATCTCCTTTTCTGGAAAGATTCCAAACCCACCTGGACATGATCCTGCTCTGGGTGACCCTGCTTTAGCAGAGGGGTTGGACTAGATGCTCCCCAGAGGTCCCTTCCAACCCTCACCATGCTGGCATTCAGTGATTCTTCATGCCAAGACCATTCTACTGCAGAGAGCCAGAACTATGGCTCCTTTATCCCTCCTCACACACACTCTTCAAATTTGGGAAAACACAGAGGGATGAGAGATGGGAAAAGAGTTCAAGAATTTACTGTGCTTGCCAGCCCCAAGGCTGGATCTTCAAAACTGCAGTGAAAGGCTGGCAGGCAGCGGGAGGCCAGCAGCCAGCAGGTGCAATGAATAAATATCCCAGCAGAAATCAATATGGAGAGAAGGGGGAAGGGAAGGAATATAGATATCGGGCATCCCGCCCTCTGCCGCCAGCAGGACACGCACGCAGACACACACACACTAATCCGGTGGATTTGGCCGTCATATGACATGCCCGGTCCGTCCGAGGGAGGGGATTTAAGGCACGCCTCTCCTTTCACGCCAGGAAAGGATTTTCATCTCTCAAGAGCACAATGAGGGGGGAAGGAAGGAGGGAAAAAAAAAAAAATGTGTGGGGGGGGGAAGCCAATCAAGCCAGGATCAGCTGTGGGCTGGGCTGCTGCAGGTCTGCTTGTCCCAGAGGGGGGTGCGGGGAGACATATTGGGCCGTGTGGGAAACCCGCAGTCTCAGCTTCTCACACATTGTTCTCCACCCTGGCTCCCCCCAGCCCCCAGCCAAAGCCGTTAATGCCACAAAAGATACTTTGCCCATTGTGCCGAGGACAGCTGAGAGGATAGAGTTAGCCTTACACAGCTTTCCTGCCTCCCTCTCCCGCTGGAGAGGGGAAGAGGGGACAGAGCAATCAAAATGGAGAGTTTGATGCTCACCATACAAAAGAATTAAATCCACTTAGGCCCCTTTCTCGCTAATCTCGGACTGTGGGGGGTTAAATATGGTTACATTTTCATTAGGTACTAATAGCAAAAGGGCAGCTAATGGTAGCACAGACCGCAGCATTGTCATGCAGATGGCTCCGAAAAGGGCTACCCAGCATCGCTGCAGCCCGATGGCATGCTCGGAGTGGGAAATTGTGTCACACGGCATTGTCGGGGCTGAATTCCATCAATGGGAAAAGTCATGTTTCCTCCGCCGAAAGGAAACAAGTTAAAACACCCCGGGGAGGGACGGAGGTGGTGGGAAGGCACCTGGGCTCCGCAGGGACCCTAGGGCAAAGCACAAGCACTCCGGCACGGAGCGATGCCCGGAGTGAGGGGAGCTGGGTTTAGGTGGACACTAACCACACGATCAACTCGGGGCTGTATGCCATTAGATTTAAAATGCTAGCGGATCAACCAGCCAGCATGGTCCCTGTTTGTTGCCTGGGCACTGGGAGAATGTCCAGTTCCCTTTCACCTGGGACTGGGGTGCACTGGGCAGGTCCCCACTGCGGGGCAGTGGCAAGCTGCACATTCACCCACCATGCACTCACCAGGAATTTGGACAAGGGGATGGGAGATCAACAAGCAGATTTTTTCAGTACTTTGTTTGCACCCAGCTCAGCCTCACTGGGCCTTTTTCTGCCCCTACTTCTACTGAGATAGAAACTGCAGATTCAAAAGGGACCCACGGGGTATATGCCCCTGCTCCAGGCCAAGGCACTGCCCATATGACCCAGCTGCCCATGCAGCCACTTGAGCTGCCTGTGATCACTGCCATGATGGCAGATCTCCTTTTTCAACCTCTCCATGCTATCCCTAGCTCTATCTGCTGGGCAAGTTGCTGTTCTCCCTTTATCCCCTCCTGTCACAGGTTGCATCAAAGGGACTGGGCTCAAGCTGGCACTTGTGCAGGCAGCATGCCTGGCTCTGGGACACTCTCATGCCAGAGGTATCTCTAGAGCAAGCATCTGTCCCAGCAAAGGGCAGGGCTGTGGTCTATGTGACAGGTATCATCCCTTTGGAAGCCACATACAAGTACCAGCACTCATAGGGTCACAGTCTTCCAAACCTTCACCTTGCTAGAAGACCAACCCCTACCATCCCTCATAGCTTCAGGTGCTTAATGATGGTGTCTCCACTGACGAAGTGTCATCTCTTAGATTAGCAGCTCCAAATCCCAGATCCCAAACCTCTCAAGACTGTACTGCCTTGGAATTGGCCACCAGCAAAAAGGAAAACTGCCCATTTGGGTGCCTCAGCTAAATGCTCATGCTGAGAAAGGGAACTCAGGACCCATGGTGCCTTCATACAGAATCCCAGCTTATTTAGTGCTTTCTTACCGACACAATATGGACAGAAATTATCTGCTGGGGTATATTTTATAGGGTGAGAGCATTCTGAATTTTTTCAGAGAGACCCACAACCCAAACATGTCAGCCAAGTTATGTCCTTTTCCCCCAAAACCAAGTGGCATAAAGGTAAAACTCCATCACTCGGGAACACACAGCAGCTGCAGCAAAAGCCAAGTTAAACAAGAGTAAGGTCAGCATGGAGATGGTGCAGCCAATAACTGTCAAGAGGAGGAAACTGGTAATACAGTCAAGAGCACAGGCACCTACAGCCCCAGCCCCTCACAATCAGCATGGCATCCCAGGGAACTCAGCAGCTGGAGCCCTGGAGACCTGACTTCTCATCCAGTTTCTCCCATGGAGCAGCATGACGACTATAAGCACATGCCTTTGCCTCCTTGGGCCTCTTTCCCCTCCCCATCTGCATGGACCACATGCTCTTTGGGGCAGGCACTGTCATCTTCTCTCAGTTTGCAAAATGCATCTTGGAGAAGGGACTGGAAGACCCTCAGCCTCCCTGCCAGGAGTTCAAAACTGCCTCTGGAAGAACAACCTGGAAAGTACACATTTCAATTAATGGGGAGTTATTCCATCCACCCTGTACAGCACCACCAGAAGCTACTTGCCTGATAAGACTCACTTCACACAGCACCTGTCCTGTCAGAAGCTCATATAGACCAAGGACAGACAAATTATCCATCTGTGTAACACTCAAGTGCAAATTCCCTAACAACCTCTGACACCACCTCTATCTCCCCTGACTGCCACAGACCAAATCTGAGCCAAGTTGCCTGCAAATGTTGCTGAGTTTTGCAAGCTTCAAGTCCTCAGAGAGTCACATTTTCATGCTTCTCTCTGTAACCTTGAGAGTCAGTGCTTGAGCTTTTATGAAAGTTGAGATTCTCAATGCTCTGGAGCCAAAGCTTTCAGGGAGAAAGCAGAAAGTGAGAGCAGGGGAACCCAAGAAGATTGGCTTTATGTAGTATGGAACTGCTGTGGGTGACCCTGCTTTTATAGCAGGGAAATTGGACTATATGATCCCTGGAGATCCCTTCCAACTCCCATCATGCTGGGATTATATTATTTCCAGACTAAAAAAGAATATAATACTTATTTATAATAATAGTCTTTATCACACTTCGATTCTCTGATGGACATCAAGCTTGAGCTTGATACAGTTGCACCCTTCCCTTCATCAAGGGCTCAAATAGGACCTTCTCTTCTGCCCTCATCTATCTACAACTTGCTGGGCTATGATGTATTCTCTATCTCTGATGTAGTGGCAAATTTCAATGACACTACCCAGAAAGACTTAGCTCTTGATGGAAGGATGGAGAGAACATCTCAAGCCATCCCTCCCCAGGAAAGCCCTCTATGCAATAAGCTTATTGTGCAACAAGCACAAGGATATCTTGACTGCTCACACCGATATTCCTCTGGTTTTAAGGAGAGCTGTGGTGTTGCAATCCAGGCTCAGGGTTAAGAGCTGGAGTTCTGGAAAGTTCATCTCTACGAGGAGTGTCACAGAGAGGCGTCACAAGTGCAATGGGTGTCCAGGAGGCTGGAGGGGAAGGAGCCTCCAGCAAGAGCAAAGCCATGCAGCAACACTGGACCTGCTCCAGGAGCTTGCGCAGCTGATGATGATCTGTTCTGGCCCAAAACCTTCATTGTTTCCCAGCAAACTTGTACCAGAAGCACAACAACAAAATGTAATACAACAACGCTCAGAGGTTAACACGTGTTATTATTCCACTATTGAGCCTCAGGACTTTCCAAGCACTAACATTAGTCAGGGCAACGCATTTGCTTCCTTCAACCTGATGGACCAAAAAAAAAAGGGGGGGGGGAGGGGGTAGAAATCCAACCTCAGCAGCAATGGGAACCACTTTGAAGGGGAAGCTGCTTTCGGAAATCCAGCCACGTCCAAAAATTACACCCGGTCTCGGCAATTACGAGAAGTAAAACATTAAAAAGCATGAGGCAAAGTGCATTTGCATGCTAAAAGCTCTCTTCAGTAGGCCTGAGAGGCTGCATCCAACAACAAAGCAGAGAATTTCCCTCTCCAAAAATACATTAACCCTGGTGTCACATCTCCCAGTTTGCACCCTGAAGACCACGGGGTACAGAGCTGGTAATGGGTGCAACCACAGCACCCCTGCACCAGATGTTTTGGGCATAGGCCCAGATAGGTGTCTAAACTTGCTGGACAAGCCAAGCTGGAAGGGTTAATCCATGCTCAGCCATCCCTATCACAGCAGAGCCCCTGGGGCTTCTCAGGGAGGGGGTTGCCAGGAGGTTTCCCTGGGCAGGTGGATTTGCTGGAAAGTGGTGTTCCTGCAAAGCCAGCCTAGTTCCGCAGTTGCTCTTGCAAAAACAGCTTCAAGTTTGATCCAGAGACCACAGGTGGGCAAGTTACCTGAAGGCCATGAGGTGGAAACTCCTACATCCGCTCTGAAAGTGCAAGCATTCAGCTAGCCAAGGAGGGAGGGGAGCAGGAGAGCCTCCTCCAGGGTAAGGTTTCACCTGAAAACATAGACTCATGCTCAAAGCACGAGTTGTCAGGAAGCTCTGAACCAAAGTCCTGGGCTGAGCACTGGGAGAGGCAAACTGAAAACCCCAGCTAGAGCTTTCTAGACCTGTAACGAGGAGAAGCTAGAAAGCAAAGCTCTCCTTCTTGGGGATTGTCTGCAGAAATCAGGAGTCTGTCCCACCACCATTTCCCCATCCCAAACTCATCTATCAGCACACCATGGGTCCTTGATTCCTGCCCTGAACTGCCTTGTCAGAGTTCCTCCTTTTCTCCATTCCTTTTCCCCACTAGCAGAGTCAGCCCTGGGTTTAACTGGGAAGCTAACCAGTCTCAATGGCACTGTAGGGATGAGGCACCTCACTGATAAAGCCACCAGGCCATTCCTTGCACAAGGCTTGAGTCCCTGCATAGAGTTCACAGAGGGCAAAACAGCTTTCCAGAGACCTCCCTGAACACCCTGAGCTCTGGGAGGATCTAGAGAACTGATTCATAAGGTATCTAAGAGCAAATAGGGGATATGAAAATAAGGGTCACGTTCAGGGACTTACACGTAAGTCCTACCCAATTTCTATTTGGGTCATTGAGGTAGACTTGCAAGTGACAGGCTACAGGAAAAATGGAGCTTTTTCACTTGAGAAGTTAGTCAGATGTGGGAGAGTGACCCTGGACATCCAATCTCCTAGTTTTAGGTATTGCAGAGCAGCAGTCAAGATGAAATGCATGAAATTATGCAACAGCCCATTTGAAAAGTGTATCAGATCTCAGGTTTCATGACAGAAGTGGCAAAGGATTAACCTCTGAATTAAGTCAGTAGTTGTGCTACCAGCCTGCTCTCCAGGACACTGCACCAGCAGGGTGATGCCTCCCAAAGCTCAGCTACAGGACAACACACACAACACCACTCTCCAAAATGGGCAACCTCTTAAAATGACACATGCATAACTCATAGCATGGAGGGATTCCTTCCTATTTCTGTGTCTAGAACCTCAACTGCAGCTGCAAAATTGTTTTCTCTTGTGGTAGACAGGAGCAAGCAAGGAATGAAGAGGATAGACAACCCTCCAGAGGTAGCCTTGAAAGACAGCTGACCTGATGCCCATGAGCTGTAAAGCCTTCTGGTGTTGGAATGGTCAGGAATGACAAAGCAATAGGTAGCACCACATGAACACACACAGGTATTTTTATCAAGCAAGGGCATTTCTGGACCCTATGCTAAAGAATCCTAGAATGGTTTGGGTTGGAAGGGACCTCTGGAGCTCATCTAGTCCAACCCCCCTGCAGTGGGCAGGGACATCCCCAACTAGAGCAGCTTGCCCAGAGCCCTGGCAAGCCTCACCTGCAATGCCTCCAGGGATGGGAACTCAACCACCTCCCTGGGCAATCTGGTCCAGTGTTCCACCACCCTTGTGGGAAGGAACTTCTTTCTAATACCAAGTTTAAATCAACTCTTCTCCAGTGTAAAACCATTGCCCCTTGTCCTTTCACTGCAGGCCTTTGCAAACAGGCCCTCTGCAGCCTTCTTGGAAGTTCCCTTTAGGTACTGGAAGGTCACTAGTAGGTCCCCCCGAAGTCTTCTCTTCTCCAGGCTGAACAATCCCAGCTCCCTCAGCCTGTCCTCATAGCAGAGATATTCCAGCCCCTGATCATTCTCGTGGCTTTCCCAGAGGAAGAGCTCATTAGAAGTCCTCACCATCCCAGTACCTTTCCCCTCAATAAAAAAAATATAAATTAAAAAAATTTAAAAAAAGAAAAGCAGGGCATGTTCTTTTGAAGGTTGTTTTCTTTCATCCCTCCTCCACCCCCTGTTGATCTCCTCCTCAGCATTCGTGGCTGGCCTGTTACCTCCGGCTGAGAGAGCAGGCTGCGAGCCAGGAGAGCCTGCTCCAGCAGTGCTCCTGCCAGGGCCCCCGGACACACACAGCCCGCGGCAGCCAGGCCCTCCTCCTCCTCCTCCTCCTGCCTCCGTCCTGCCTCGCCCCAGCCCTGCTCCATCACCTCGGGGACATCTGGAGCCCCTGCCAGGCAAGAGGGCCTGGGAAAACAAGTCCATCCCAATAAGAGCTCAAGTCTAGTGCATGGCAACGGAGAGCGGAGGTGCTGGGACAGCTTTCCCCAGGGAAAGGTTGGTAAGGATAGAGGTTTGTGCCCAGGGAACAAAAAGAAGGGTTGGAGGAGTTTCGTTTTAATTTGGTTTTCTCTTTTTCTTTTTTCAGGCAGTAGATGTTGGTCCCCTACAAGGCACATGGTGCTCCATCACAACCTAAACTCTCTCTGCTCATCATGAGTGAGAAGTGAGCTGGGCTGGTTATTGCTGAAATCTCTGTCAACACAGAGGTACAGAGAGTCTTTGCCTGCTTGCTGGGCCAAATGTTTGCCAAGCCAGGCTTATCTGATAGCAGATCACATCACAGAGCTACATTCTGGAGCTGGGCACCGACATGGAGACACTGGAGGTGGATTCATCAGAGAGGTTATGGGGTTTAAAAAGCCTCTTCCAATCACACATCCCCAGTTAGCCCTGCCAGCAGTTGTGCCTTGACCCAGTTCACTTCCAGCCCCAGTGCAGCTGTTCCACAGCTCCAGGTGATGGCATCTAGCCCCAGGAGTCACAGACCATCAGGGCTGAGGAATGAAATATCCTTGCAAGAAGGATATCCTCCCAAGGGCTCATCACTTAAAAGTCCCAGCACCAGCCCAGAGAGGGCATCCTTCATTTATATCAACACCAAGACTCAACCAGGCTGAGGATCTCAAAGGAGGCTCCAAAAACACACAGGAACTTCTTCTGCTCTGCTACCTTCTCTGTGCAAGAGCAGGAGTGGACAAAGCTCCTGCTCCAAACTCATTGTGTTCTTCATGTGTTTTACTGCTTTGAATGATGGAGCAAGGCAGAAAGCAGCTTGGAGCCAGGACAAGAGAGAACGACAATCCCTGCCCCCAGAGCACTTATAAACCCAAGAGACAAGATGTAACACGAGGAGGAAACAGGCTGAAGGCCAGAGGGGATACCATAAAAATAGGATGTTTTAGAACATCTTTGCTATGGGCATAAATCACCACCCATCTCTCCACTGATCTTGGGAGTACAGAGACAGAATGAGTCCTCTGCTCAACCAAACCCACCTTCCCATGGCTGATACCAGAGCAGCACAGCAAAACTCATCCCTGCTATAAATGAGATGGGCATAAAAAATGGTGCCTGAACTCTGAGTACCAGATGAGGCTGGAGGGAAATGAACCTGACTATGCCTGACCCTCTGGCAGTTCAGTTGCAGAGTCAGGGATGGACTCCTAGTCTCCCAAAGCTTTGATGAAAAGACCTCTCCTCTCTGCTCACTGCTCCCTGCCAAGGAGGGTCCCTTACACCAGCAAGGCTTAAATGAGTCAAACTTCTCCCCACAAAGCTCATTCAGCATCTCTCCTTCCCACCTTTCCCTCTCCACTCACAAATCTGTGATGGCAAAGCGGGGGAAACACACACCTATTTTTTGCCCCCACCAAGAAGGAAAGAGAGGAAGGTTTGGGAGAGGGGAAGGGGCAGCTTATTTCAAATAAACAAACAAAATTTATTGCCGGACACATCCCTAAGCCCTCAGCCCTGGACAGCAAACTGCAGCTGCGATGTAACAAGCACATAAATAAAAGTTTACTGCTCAACTGGCCTGACCCAGTGCTGCCCCGAGGAGCAGAAGCAGTATCTTGTCATTAGTATGCAGAACACATCGCCTTAATGTCTGCTCATTTGTTCTCAGCCCACTCGGCTCTATAAATCTCCACAAAAGGGCAAGGCAGGGCTGCGGGGGAGAAGGGGGAGCTGCATGGCAGGGCCAGGGGGATGGGAATCACCCACTCTCCTGCTTCCAGCGCTAGGAGAGCAACAGCAACATGAGCCTCAGGTGAATTTAGTCTTTCCTTCCACCTAGAGACCACTAGAGCCCTGTGGAAGAATGGGATGAGTAGCTGGGAAGTGCCTGCACTTGCCTGCCAGAGCAGAAGGGAATGGGATGTAACTGGTATTCCTCATCTGGAATACTGTGTCCAGTTCTGGAGCCCTCAATACAGAAAGGATATGGAGCTGATGGAGCAGGTGCAGAGGAGGCCACGAGAATGATCAGGGGGCTGGAACACCTCTGCTATGAGGACAGGCTGAGGGAGTTGGGATTGTCCCAGCTCTCCAGACTGGGACTGGCAACAGAGAAACTCAGCATCATCTTGTGAAATAGAAAAGCAGCTTTAGAGAGCAGCTTTAGAGGCTGGGCTGGCTCAAACAGTGACCTGGCCCACCTCTGCTGGCACATCTGCTTGCCAGGTCTGTGCAATCAGGAGATTATCTAGCAGCCCAGGTACTTCCTGAGCAGAAAGGTGAGGCCAGCAACCAGCTGAACTTCTGATTCCCTCTAAGCTCAGTCCCTGTTCTTCTCCAGTGCCTCCCAGTGCAAATGTCACCTCTGAACTGAAGTTACTTCTAAGCAAGATGGATCATAGAATCATAGAATCCTAGAATGGTTTGGGTTGGAAGGGACCTCTGGAGCTCATCTAGTCCAAACCCCCTGCAGTGGCCAGGGACATCCCCAACTAGAGCAGCTTGCCCAGAGCCCTGGCAAGCCTCACCTGGAATGCCTCCAGGGATGGGAACTCAACCACCTCCCTGGGCAACCTGGGCCAGTGTTCTACCACCCTTGTGGGGAGGAACTTCTTTCTAATGTCCAGTTTAAATCTACTCCTTTCCAATTTAAAACCATTGCCCCTTGTCCTTTCACTGCAGGCCTTTGCAAACAGGCCCTCTGCAGCCTTTAGAACTTAAAAGTTCCCTTTAGGTACTGGAAAGTCACTAGTAGTCCCCCTGAAGCCTTCTCTTCTCCAGGCTGATAAGCCTTCTGGGATTACTGCATCACCAGTGAATGCTTAGCACAGCAGCCCACTATTCATTTAAAAGGTAATGTTTGAGTGCACACCATGTACCTGGTCTCATCACACACTTCCTGTCAAGGAGAGAAGCAACTGGCAGAGAAGCTGTTCTAGCATCAGTCTTCAACCCTCAAAAGCAGCCCAACCACAGCACATTCCTAAGCCTTCTCCCTAGTGCTCAGGGTCTTCTGCCATTTGGAAGACTCAAAGGTGCCAAGCTAGTCAAGGAGATGTCACATCTCTGTCCAGCTAACTCAGATGAGTTGTTAGAGGCATGGAATAATGCAAAACCAAACAGATGTTCCCAGCTCCTTTCCTGCATACAAATACCTAGAAATCTTGAACTTTAGAAACCATAACTTCCCTAGTATGCACCAATAAAGCCAAAGTTATGCACTATTTTAGATTCTAAATGTTTCATTTTCTTCCTTACTTTTTAAATGATGAAGTTTGCAGACACTAAATTCACATGTTTTAGAATTCTTTCAATGTGTGATGTGATGCTACAGCAGCATGCAGGAACTTCAGCTCTGCAAAAGCCTCCAAAACAAGAAGGAAATAAAACATGTCCTGGAATAGGAGATTTTTAAGAGCCAAAACTGAAATGAAGAATAACTTTTGAACTGCAACTCAAAGCTCTAGTTGATTTGCAGATTTAAGGCCAGGTGTTGTAATTGTGTTCCCTGGCTCCCTTGCAGGCACAGGGTGCCTTTAGGTTCCCTTCCTAAGAAGCTGAATCAGCAAATGACATCAGTTCCCACAGCTTTGCCTGCAGGTTGGCAATGAAGAGCTCAAACCCAGCACAGCATTTACACAGAGCTGCTCTGGATCAGGGTGGCAGGGTGAAGCCTGAGAACATTTCTGATGTCAGAAGCAATCAGGAGATGCAAGAAGGTTCCACAGAGACAGAAAAATTGTGATGAAACCACTAAGGTGTTTTGCATCTCATTACATGGGAGGACTTGCAGCCCAATGGTGCTAAACATTCTTGTAGGAGAGCAAGATTAGTGTCAGGCATGGCAAGAGCCAGCCAATCTCCACTGGTGGCAAGGCAGGTGACCTCTCTTACCTTGGCTGGGAAACCAGCACATCCGCCTTCTGATGCATCTCTCAGATATGCCAACTTGTTGGGTGCTAACTGACATGCAATAAATCTGGGTTTGAAGTCTGCTAATTACCAGTATTGCGTTCATGAGTAATATGATAGCACTGAAGGTGGGGCAGGTTTTCCATTACAGAGCCCTGGTTGCATGAATTCCACCACAAGTGTTTGCTGCTGGATGCAGCTCTGATAGAAGTCAGCCATGCTCCAGCCTAAGCTTTCTAACCCCAAAAGCATCCCTCCAAACCAGAATAGCCTTCAGCAGGAGAGCACCCTGAGTGCCCTCCTTACACTCCCCACCAGCACTGCTGTAGTTGACCTTGGACTAATTTCAGACCTCTCCAAGCCTTCCCTTTCTACAAGGCTATGGCACTTGCCTCAGAGTTGGCAACCTCAGGTGGATTGGAGGGTACTATGCCTAAAAAAATAAGGAAGGATAATAATGCAATCCAGCCAAAAGACTTCAGAAAAATGAAGCTCAAGGAACCACACACTCACTTCCCAGCTGGAAACTGCTCTGCAAGCATCCTTCAGTTCAGTGCAGCAGCAACCCAGAGCTTTGGGTGAAGCAAAAAGCAGAGCCCCAACAGGAGGAAGCTCTCTCTCTAGGAGAGAAGACAAAGCAGCTTATGACAACACCTCTCTGACACAATAGCAAACTCAAAATACATCCTCTGTAATCTAGACCTTGCACTGCTCACACAGCATGTTAGATTTTCAACAGAGCAGAAGCCACTGAACCAAGCCCATTTCTCCTCTGAAGAGGCTGCTCTTCCAAAATGCCCTTTTGCAGAGGCAGGTAGGGTCAGTGGAATCTGCATCAAGGCTTGGTACAGGGAAGTTTTGTTCTCAATAGCAACCTAGAGTAGAAAGCTCCATATGCTCAAGAGTGTCCATGAAGGATTTTGCACAAACATACACACACAGCACAAGGAACAACAAAGTCTCATGGCCACAGCCCTTGCTCTGGAAGCCTGGACTCAGTTCCCTAACTCAACACAAGGTCAGGGAGAGGGAAACACCAGCAGATGAGCTCTGGTCTTATAAGAGCAACAGCAGCCTGGGTCTCCAGGTGTGAACCAGACAGGGTCAAAGCAAAGGTCTGAACTGCTGTCCCAGAGCATCCTAGAAATATCTGCCACTCCCACCACAGTCCAGCCACATACCAAAAACCTCAAAGTCATTGGGAGCTCCACAGGTAGGAGCACACCACAGTCAGCAGCTCTTTGTGGAGCTGAAGTGTTTTACTCTCACCTTTGAGCCCTTCACCTCCAGGATAATTCGGTGCAGATTCAGTCTGGGGTGCTTGAAACCATACACTACTCTCCTACAAAGAGAGACCCAATGCATTACCACCCATGCTTCCAGCCTCAAGCTCTTCCTTCCAGCTGACAGCTTTTGGTCAGAAAGAGATAGAAGATGGAAAGGGGTGGAAAAAAAAAGAAAGAAAAAACTAAAACTAAATCCCTGCAGATTCTCATCGTCCTTCTCTAGTCTCCTCAAGCCATTGTTTGGCAGTGCAAGTATTTCAGCTCTCCCTGTCCCAGGGAACAGGATTAGACAGGTCACTGTGGAATCAGATTACAGACTTTTACCTTTTTAACTTCTCTTCTCAGCACGTAGGCTGGCGAGCTGACACCCGGCAGGGAGCAAGCAAGGGACAGCCATGGGTGGAGGTGGCAGCAAGCTGCCAGTGAGTCAGACACATTGGCCAAGGCACTGGAAGTTCTCACGAGTCCACAACCTAAACCAAAATACCAGATGGATCAATATTAAAGGGTGCAGAAGGTAAGAATTTTACCTAACCCATGCAAAAAAAGGAGTAAAAAAAATATCACTGTCTTGCTAGAATTTTGTCCTAAAGGGCTTAATGATCCTTGCAATTCAGAGCTGCGTTTTCCCCTCTCAGCTCTGGGGCTGTGGCTGCCTGCAGGGCTCTAGCAGAGCCAGAATCCCTTCAGGACCCTGCAGCTTCTGCCCTGTTTGTGAGCATGCAGAGTCTTGGTATTTGGAAAGGTCTGGGACCCTACAGAGGACTCTTGTGGCCATGGGCTCCAAAGCATTAGATGAGTTCTGTGGCACCAGTTTCACTTCAACACAGTAAAAAGCTTTGCAGACAGGTGTACATCTGTCCTATCTCAGGCTCTCATTTCTCCATATGTCAGCATCATGCAAAGCCTGCACTGAGCTCAACAACTAGGTCTGAACAACATACACAGGAACACAGTCCCAGGCTTGACTGGGAGGCATCACAAAAGATGAAAGCCCATTCTGGTAAAAGCATGTGTTGAACTTGTTACATCTGTTTATAAATTAGAGCTGTTAATGCTCATTACAATCATTTTGTGATAGCACAAGACAGCTTCACTTTCACTTTGTCTGCTGCAAACTGAAAACGATGCTGCTTGTCCTCACACCACCTGCAGAGGAGCATCACACAGCTCAGTTCATAGCTGCTTGAAGCATCTAAAGTGTCATTATTAAAAACACTTTCTCAAACTGAACCTTTTCACTGCAGTCAGCACCACTCCTGCTGTATATTGACATGAACAATATTCAGCCTTGAGTGTAACGACAGTTCCTCCCACATGAGATACAGAAGTTACTGAATTTATCATAGTAAGCCTAAAAACACAGAGCATGAAGAGTTTAAATAACTTGCCCAAATTTATACAAGCCAGCTGTGGCAGGGAATCACACAGAGTCCTTCTCCAAAGGAGGAGAGCAGTGCCCTAATCAATGAACCGTTATTCCTCCATTAATCCCTCAAATGACAGAGGGAGAAATAATTACCACATAAATTATTTATCTAGCCTGGGTTTTTTTGGTCTGCCAATTACCTTTACATTTATTAAGCTGGTTACCTTGTTGTTCCAAGTCATAGGATTCCCAGGTGTTAACAAGACACTGTGCACTGCCTGAAGTCACCAACACTGTCAGATAACACACACAGCTTCCTAGCTAAACCTAAAAGGCAATTCTCATTTCTCATCCTACATCTCTATCCCAGAGCAGGCAGAACAGCTTGCCCATGAGCCCTGCAGAGCAGCTGGTGCTGGTGGAACACCTAGAAGTCTCCATCCAGTCATGAACTCAAAGGCTGTGGTGTGAAATAACCTCCATGAAATGCCCAAGGCTTAAGAGTTTAAATCACAACAGCAATTCTAGAAGATGACCAAGGTCTACCTCTAGCAAATCCCAGGCAGCCAAGATGCTAAATTAATTAATCCCATTTCTCCACTACAGGGTGTTGCTCATGAGTAACAACATTACAGCATCCAGGGTGTGCCTTGCTTCCCAGCTTGGTATCCATCTTCCAGAGGCTACAGACTTGAGGGGAAACACTGCTCCCTCACAAGTGACAGGCTGCAGAGAGCAGAATCAGGGCAGATTTCCCTCAAATAACATCAATTCAGGGTCTAATTCCCAGGGGCATGTTATATGATTTTTATTTGTCTCAAAACTTCTAAAGAAGGCTCTGACATAGAAGTTCAGCTCCAAGCCATCTCCATTTGACCAACTCAAGTAGCCTTGCCCAGAGGGATAACAAAGACAAACTAATGCAAGGTGCATGCCAAAAAGAGCCATTAAGCTTATTCCCCCATTGAGGGAACCATGAGCTAAACCCCACATTTCTTTTAATAACATTCTTACAGGGTGTTCAATATACAGATACTGAGTTTGTGATGGTTTCATCACATTCAAACAGGAGAAGCCTTAAGTATTAATTTCCATGGCTCAAGCAGCACTTCAGACAACTTGGCCTATCCCAAAATGGCCCAAAACATCTTTGTTAATGAAGTTCCCAAGATAAAGACTAACACAATCCTTTTCACAGGCTGCTGCTGGGTAATTACAAACCTATTAGTTCTGAGTTAATTACAGACAGTTAAAGACATTAATGTGCACATGGAAAAAAGCACTGTACTGGAAACAAGTTTCTTCTGCCCTTAGCTGGCTGACAGCTAAATATTTCCAGAGAAGAGGAAAGGTGGGAAGCCTCCACTTAATGGGCAATGTCCTGTTATGCAAGACTTTACCTTTGGAAGAAGGAGCTAGGATCAAACATGTCACAGGCAAAGTACCAGCTGAAGAAGGAGACCTTTGAGACCACTGCTTAGGTTTTGCTCTCACTGTGACATTGCAGGCAGGCAGGGCTCAAGGAAGTCAGGGATGAGCTGAGGGCACTTGGAAGTAAACCTCCAGTCTTCTGACATGCCAGCCTCAGAGAGAGGAGCCATGTCACATCAGAGCATCACTGTCTCTAGAGCTTCACAAGTTAGTCATTGAGGTATCCCCAATGGTCAGTAAAAGCTGATTTTCCCTTAATGCTAACAGGGAAGGGTAGTATGTATAGTATCACAGTATCCCAGCATGTCAGGGGTTGGAAGGGACCTAGAAAGATCATCTAGTGCAACCCCCCTGCCACAGCAGGATCACCTAGACCAGCTCACACAGCAATGTGTCCAGGCAGCTCTGCAATGGCTCCAGACAAGGAGACTCCACAGCCTCCTGGGCAGCCTGGGCCAGTGCTCTGGCACCTGCACTGCAAACAAGTTCCTCCTCAGGTTAATACTAAACCTCCTGTGGTCCAACTTGCTCCCATTCCCTCTTGTCCTACCATTGGATGCCATGGAGCAGAGCCTGGCTCTCTCCTCCTCACACTCACCCTTCACATATTTCTAAGCATTGCTGAGGTCTCCTCTCAGTCTCCTCTTGTCCAGGCTGAAGAGACCCAGCTCTCGCAGGTACTCCACTCCTTTCATGATCTTGGTGACCCTGTGCTGGACTCTCTCCAGCTATCAATCAGCAACAAGTCTTGGCCTCTATTAATCTTAACTTCATTCTCAACGGATAAGCAAAGACAAACAGACACCATCCTATGAATCCTACCCACAGCTCACTCCATCTTGTTTTGGGAGTGGGCATCACCTGCACCCCTGCAGCTTCTGAAGGCAGAAAACTTCTGAACAACACATCATGCCAGTGCACCCAAGAAGCCCACAGAAGAGCACACACTCCTTCCCCAGTCACTGCTCTATCCTCTAAAGCAGATCATTTTGGAGAAGAAAATGCAAGAAGCAGAAGAAGCTCTGTCAAGCTGCAAAGATTAATACATGCCAAACAGATGCACACAGGATGATGTATGCAACAGGTCAGGGCAAACCCCAGCACATGCATTTCCGAGCTTGGTGCCTAAGGGCTAGAACAGGTAGCAACAGAGAGGGGGGAAAAAAATCACCATTATAAAAAGAAACTGTCAGAGAAAACACTGAAAACAAGCAGAAGAGAAAAGTGACAGCGTGGTTAAACAAGGGAGGTGGTGAAAGTAGCTGGAGACAAGGAGATGCTGTCAGGAAGCTGGGAAGGGCTCTATGCCATAACCAGCCCTGTTCCTGGAGAACAGCAGCCCCAGCTAACGGTCCATGGCACGTTTGCTGCAGCCCTGTGTGGGTACAGGGGGTGTTTTGCCCCCCAGGGTGGACCCACAGCCTCCTGGGAGATGGTTTTCCCACAGCTGCTGTGGTCAGGAGGGCTTGGCTCCACAGCAAAGGCTGGGAGCTCCTAGGGTTTGTTCCTGTGTGTGGATCAGCAGCTCATGATGGGTCTCTCAGAAAGCTCCTTGCTCTCATTAAAGACTCCAAGGGACAGAGCATTTACTGTCCCCCTCCTCACAAGTTGATGCAGCATTAATTTAACTCCATGTAAAAACCAGTATGAAATTGGCTGATGGCTGTTTCCAGCCCTGGGTGTCTCTGTGTTCCCTGGCTTTGGGAGTGTTCAAGTATCAAACACCTTCCTGGAAAGATGCATCACCTCATCTCTTACCACTCACCCCACTCAGGTGCTGCCTCTGTACTGAGTCAAGCCTTAAAATATTTGCTGTCAATATGTCAAGTATGTAAATCAGTGTTTCAGTTCTGATGCCTTCTACCCAGTTCAAGACTTCATCTCCAGCTGCACAGCCAAGACAACCCTGCCAGGGAGAAGCTGTTCCCAGACTGCAGCTCACACTTGGTCCCTGCTACAGAAAAAGTCACCTTGTTTCAGTAACTCCTGTTGAAAATCAGAACTACTTCCTCTGTGCAAGAAAGGACATGGAGCTGATGGAGCAGGTCCAGAGAAGGCCACAAAAATGATCAGGGGGCTGGAACACCTCTGCTATGAGGACAGGCTGAAGAAGCTGGGATTGTTCAGCCTGGAGAAGAGAAGACTTCGGGGGGACCTACTAGTGACCTTCCAGTACCTAAAGGGAACTTCCAAGCAGGCTGCAGAGGGCCTGTTTGCAAAGGCCTGGAATGAAAGGACAAGGGGCAATGGTTTTAAACTGGAGAGGAGTAGATTTAAACTGGACATTAGAAAGAAGTTCCTCCCCACAAGGGTGGTGCAACACTGGCCCAGGTTGCCCAGGGAGGTGGTTGAGTTCCCATCCCTGGAGGCATTCCAGGTGAGGCTTGCCAGGGCTCTGGGCAAGCTGCTCTAGTTGGGGATGTCCCTGGCCACTGCAGGGGGGTTGGACTAGATGAGCTCCAGAGGTCCCTTTCAACCCAAACCATTCTAGGATTCTATGATTCTATGACAAGGAGATCTCAGCTTTCTGCATTTCTGTCTGGCCCTGAAGACAGCAGCCTCAGCTGAGGTCTGTCCATCACTATTGCTGCAGCTCTGACCCAGTTCCAGCAGCTCAGGGAGAACTCCTACAGCAGCTCAGGCACATTTTTGCCTTGACTATCCACCTGCCAACCAGGCTGGAGGAATGCAGCACAGACAGTCCTGTTTGCTCGTGGAAGCATCTGGCTTTGGTGTCAAACGCAGAACTGAAACCAACTCGAAGATGCTTGCTGACCCTCCACACCCATTCTGCAGTACAGGAGTCCACTAACTATTTACCCAGCAACATATTAAATAAGGAGACCAAAAAAGGCTTTTAGGACAAGCAGAGCTACTTATCATTGCCTCCAATCTAGGGTTGGGTTTTGGAGAGTCATTCGCCTACAGGTGATTGACAGCAGTGTTTGATGATGAAATCCTGTTTGCAACAACATCTTGCCTAAAAAGGGTTCCAGCAGAGCTAATAAATTCCATCAGCTAATCCCATGTTGCCACCCACAAAATGCATTGCTCATGGATACAGACATACAAGCCTCAGGATGCAGCAGCAGTGGCAGGGTGGAGGGGAAGCCAGCTGAACTGATACTCTCCAAAACTCTGCATCTTTGCAATCAGGAAAGCACTCATTCTAGTGCAATCTGCCCCTTGAGTGTCAGGGATTTCTCCATAAATTGCAGGCACTGTTTGGTCCTTTCTTCACAGAATCATCTGGGTTGGAAGGGACCTCTGGAGCTCATCTAGTCCGACCCCCCTGCAGTGGCCAGGGCATCCCCAACTAGAGCAGCTTGCCCAGAGCCCTGGCAAGCCTCACCTGGAATGCCTCCAGGGATGGGAACTCAACCACCTCCCTGGGCAACCTGCTCCAGTGTTCCACCACCCTCGTGGGGAGGAACTTCTTTCTAGTATCCAGTTTAAAATCTACTCTTCTCCCGTGTAAAACCATTGCCCCTTGTCCTTTCACTGCAGGCCTTTGCAAACAGGCTCTCTGCAGCCTGCTTGGAAGTTCCCTTTAGGTNGAGGTTCCCCTGGGCCCACCTCTCCAGCTTGTCCAGGTCCTTCTGGATGACATCCTGCCCCTCCAACTTATCCCCAGCACCCCAGAGCTTGGTGTCATCTGCACACTTGCTGATGGTGCACTCAATGCCACATTGAGTGCTTGGTCCCAAGCACCTTCCCACAGCCTGGCCACAAGCCCTCCAGGTGCTTAGTGGCACTGGGTGCACTCTCTTCCTCCAACTGCCTGCAGTGAGCAAACACTGTGCACCAGACAAGACCAAACATGTTTCCTCTTTGTGATGCCTTAGGATGCCAAAAAGCACTTACTTGGAGAACACCTTTAGTGAACCTGCCCAAGACAACTGTAAAAAATGCACTAAAGGCTTTACTCATTTCCCAAGTGGAGAAGTAAGACTGAAGGTATTTTGCAACCTGTGCTGGCTGGAGGGAAGTAATAATCCTCTTCTGCACAAGGAGAAACAGGGATATAGAGGGATAAAGTGATCAGCCCAGGGTTTCTAAAGACCACTAGTAGCAAAGTGAAAAGCCAGGAGTGTCTGCATTCCCTTGCACTACTAAAGGTCAGTACAGCATCGTACTTTTTAAGACAGAAGCCCAAGAATGTTTCAAAACGTAGATTACTTTCAGAAAGTAGCACAGAAGGAAATGCTTGGAGTTAATGATCCCATTGGCACACTCAGATTAATGTTTAAGGAGATTATTTGAGAATTCTGAAGTAGCAGCAGGTCAGTAAAACACTCTTTCCAACCATAAGCTCAGTCTTACTACACTCAGCATTTACTAGGTTTCATACCATCCTCTTTGCTCTCTAAAAGAACCCCGAATACTCAGAAAGCCTTCATCAAAAATGAGCATACAAGCAAAGAAACAAATGCAACCCCTTCACCCCAGTGTCCCAAACACTGTCAGCTCCTTAGAGAGGAGCATCTTTCTCCCCACAGGGGAGTCACCCCTCCAGCTGCTGCCTTGCTTCCCTTTGGAGAGAGCTGGGAGCCTGCAACCCATCCTAATACAAAAGTCCAAGACTGGTGGGTTGACTTATCCTGTTAAATCAGCCTCTTCATTTCTAAATGACTAAATTATTGTGACAAGTTTGGCCTGAGCTACGTTCAAGCAGCCTTGTGCAGAAGGCTCTGCAGATGCTGCTGCATTATCCCTGGTGATACACTCAGTAAACCCAGGGGCCACTCCTTCTCCTTTCCAAAGCCCTTGGGCAGTTGGCATCAGGGAGCCCAAGCCAAGTCCTTTATGTTCACAGCCTGCCTTGGGGTTAAGCTCACATGTGCTGCTCTCTGTCCCTGGGAGACTCTTGGGCACAGATCTGCCACAGGGTTTGGAACAGCCAAAAAAATCCAAAGCAAAACAGAAGAGTCCAAAAAAGCCACAGCAGGTAGAGATTTTTCAAAAGCACAAGACAAGGAAGGTAATTAAAGCAGCTTGGGTGTTCCCTGCACCTCAGGCTAGTGTCAGGGGAAAAGCCCACATGTGCATAGGCAGAAAAAGGCAATAGCCCATAATATGCACCCTGGTGCTTCTCAGGAGCTTTTACCTAAATGTTGCCAGGGTGATGTGTACATAAGTCTGTCCTTGCTCTGAAGTGCAATCACCAGTTTGACAGAGAACACCCAACTGGGTTCTGCAGACAGGTAACCTGGAGGAGCAGGAGGAGGTGTTTTGGTGGGGTTGTAAACCTGAGGGATGCCAACAGCTGTGGGCAGCACCCAGGGCACCCAAAGGCTCCCATTCCCCCCTGTCCTGTGGGGGATGATGAAAACCATAGGAAGAAAGAGCCTGTGGGAGAGCCAGGCTGTTAGCAGCCAGCTCTGCACAGACCTAAACCTAAGCACGACTGGCACGAGAAGCACATGGGAGTGGGCAAGTGTAGGGAATAAATGTTTTATTAAAGGAGAATTTCTTACTCCATGATTCACAAGAGCAAGTCTTCTGGCATTTTGCCTGCTGTGCTGGTTCACTCCATCAGTGTGTGCAGCCCACACAGCTGAGGGCTCCAGCAGCACCTCAGTGGCAGCCAAATCATAAGCCTCAGCTTCCCAACACAAAACCAGACCAAGACTCTCAAGGGATTTGCATCACTGAGAAAGCTAAGAAGCACCAAAAGACATTCCTTGACCAAACACAGTGAATATCTGAGTTGTGTCCCACCACCAACCAGAGCAGATCACTTAAAATCACCTTTGACCACCTCTCCCTGTTTTGCAGATGCCATTGGCTGGAGGAAGCAGACTGAGGGAGCTAGCAGGGGAAGCCTCACCTCTCCAGCATCTTCTGAAGCAGTTTAGATGAAACTGGCACCTTAATTAGCAAAGAAAAAAATTCTATATAATAATAATGATTTCCCAGTATTATTTAGGAAGAAACATTTCCAAGTTAATGAGAAAAATATTTTAATTGCAGTATTTAATAAGTTATGACTACGCCAAGATGCTCTCTTGAGAAGGCTGCACATATTTTCCCTGAACTTCAAGCACAGGAGAGCAGAAGAGGAAAGGGCAGAAAAGTACAGGAGGAAAACCACAGAAAAGAAGACAAGCAGCAAGGAAAGGGCTTTTGTAAAAGCAACAGCAAATTTTCCAAGCCCCTGGTCAACCATTAGCTGATGTAAAATGAAGATAGACCAGGGAACCAGCCTTTCAGCAGCTCCCTGCCACTATTAGCTAAGGCAAACCAATCCCTTTGCAGCCCAAGCGATCCAGGGATGCTGTCCCAGGGTGGCTCTGCCCAAGAAGGCTGCCTGGTGCTGCACA
>VWZO01022064.1:38572-77025 GCA_013396975.1 Bucco capensis | reverse complement strand
CTCTTAAATTTTAATCACTCCAGGACAGACAGCAGCACAGCAGAAGTCACCCCATTCAGTATATGTACTTACATATCTGTGTAAAGCTTGCTCAAGGAAGCTGGTTTAATTACACACAAAATGAGTGACCTAGGTCCCATACTGTTAGCGACTACAGTAACCTCAATCTGAAAAGCAGGGATTAGTACCTTTGGACAAAAGGCATCTGATTTCCACTCACTGATGTCTTCCTACTGCTTACCACATTAGTGACTCAAAGAGACTCCAGAGGAGTGTGGATTTGCCAGAGTATTATTACAGCAATAAAGACTGAGGAAGCACCTTCACAAAAGGAATAAGCCTGTATCAGAGGCCTGCAGTCAGAATCAGTTTAAGCCTAAGTGCTAGTTGCTCCCAAAAAGGCAGCCACCACCCTCTCTCCCTCTTCACCCCCTGGCTTTTCATTCCAGCCCATCTCTTGGCCAGACAAAATTAACTACCAGTATAAAACCTGAAATTAAACTATGCAAACACCTATGTTCTATTTTAAACACACATTTCCTGGTCTGCCTTACAGCCATATGACAGGGAATGCCTGCACAAGGGGACACTGGGAAACATGCAGTGGGAGCAAGAGAAGGATGCAGGATTGCCTGTTGGGAGTACTGTTTGTACAACTGTGAAAGTACAGCCTCATCAGAAACACCTCTCACAAACAGCCCAGAGAGCTGCACTTCCTCCATGCTAGCAGAAGGAACTATTGCCAGCCTACTCACTGTGCTAGAACTGGAGCCTGGAGCACAGATCATCAGCCTCCATGGCCTAATGAGGCATGCAAAGCTTGGACTCAAAGCTGTCCTTAAGAATCATAGAATTGTCAGGGTTGGAAAGGACCTTAAAGATCATCTAGTTCCAAACCCCCCTGCCATGGGCAGGGACACTTCCCACTAGATCAGGCTGCTCAGAGCCCCATCTAGCCTGGCCTTAAAAACTTGCAGGGATGGGGCTTCCACTACCTCTCTGGGCAACCTGTTCCAGTGTCTTACCACCCTCATGGTAAAGAACTTCCTCCTGACATCCAACCTAAATCTACCCTCCTCAAGCTTATATCCATTACCCCTAGTCCTATTGCTGCCTGACATACTAAAAAGTCCCTCCCCAGCCCTCTTGCACGCCCCCTGCAGATACTGGAAGGAAGAAGAAGTGTTTGTTGTTAGATCTGGACTGTGGTCACTACCTTAACAAACATCCCAAGATGGCACTTTGGAAGTGGCCCAGGTAAAAGGAGTGATTCTGGGAATTCCTGCCCTGAGATAGATGTGAAATGTTTTTCAGTGGAGCAGCAGAGGAAGGTTACCTGCTTTCCAGAAAGCAGTCAACTGCTTCCTTCTTGTCTAGACACCTGCAAAGCTACAGTTGCAAAAGCAAGGCCTCCCTGCTCTACTGTCCTGCCCTACTTTCCTCACCCAGCACCTGCAGGGAGGCAGAGCTCCTGGGGCAAATACGATGGCAGCAAGCTCTGGCCACGAGCAGGTGCAGGTCAACCCCAACTGTGGGAACAAACCAAAAGGAAAAAAGGTTCAATTACAAAAGGACAAACACTTTCAGATGAGGTTCCTTGCAGCACCTCTCAATTCAAGGTGATCTGCAACAGCTAATCCTGTTTTTAACGCAACTGGATGTTTGCCACTGCCTTCAGCGGGATGCCTTAAGGGCAGACACTTAGTGCATCAGCAACTGGCGTGGATGAGAGCTGCATCTGCTTGCCTAAGTGCATTACTGAGCCTCAGAGCCAGCCTTTGCCAGGGTCAAAAACATGTGTCTCTCATGCCCAGCTCCTAGGAGTTTTTAAGGGATATATTCAAGGGCTTTAATTGCAAGCAAGCGCATTGATCCTGTTTGATTTCAGTGCTGTTCTGTCAGTCACATACATGATCAGAAGGGTTTTTTAATGAATGTCTAATGGCCTCAAGAGCACTGCTCCCTTTACAGACCACCTGGAGGCCTGTGACAAGGGTAATGTTTCCTGTGCATCAAGCACACTTCTAAAATGCAGTAGCCACTGTCCCCTGAAATGCTTTTGTCCTGGATTTGACAGTCAAAGCACTGCTGGATTCCATCAGCTATTTTAGATGTGGCCTCCAAATGTTAAATATTGTTTACTGATGGTTTTAGATGAGACAGAAAATTGAAGGCTGTAGGATGCTGGACTCCCTGGGCTGTTTTTTTCACAGGTTTCAGGCTGTAGGTCTTGGCTAAATATCCAGGCTATTTGCATTCTGGCTGGCTAACCCTCCCCAAATGGGAAAGGCAGCCTTCCCCTTCCCTGCTGAGCTGGAGTGCATTACTCCAGCCCACAGGGAGCCAGCGATATTCCAGCTTAGAGACAACTCTGCTTTACAGGCAGAAAATGTGCTGAAAAGCCTGGAAGTAATCTCACTGCAATTTGGAATGATTTGGGATGAAGAAGATGTAAAAAATACATATTTTTTAAGTGATTAATTAGTCATAGAAGAAGAAAATCAAGTGAAACAAAGCTTTTCCATAACAGTGAGCAAACTGCTGAAAACACACTACCTAAGTCAGTGTTATTAAAACAGAAATGGTGAAGGAAAAGTCTATTTATTCATTTTCACATGGATTGTTTGCCAAATAAATTCAAAATCCAAGATGTTCTTGCTATGACCTGGACAGTTCTGAACATGATTTTCCTGCCTTGTAGATACATAATAATTCTGAAGCTCCTTGCTGCAGCTCCTCCAAAGCACTTTGTCACTGCTAGTTACAGAGGACCAGCTTGGAGAGACCACATCCTCATCCAAAACTGACATGCTGTTGCCAACAAACTTTAATTTCTCCTTCTTCCCAGTCACAGTAATTGGAAGAGGAATTTCTAAAGATAAGAAATGTCAACTGGCAGAAGGAAAAGAAAAGGAAAGTAAAATATTGAGACACAACAAGGCGGGTGGATTTTTCCCTTAAACATTTGTACCTCTTTTTCCAGTAGATCTTTGACCACAGACCCAAACAAGGTCAGACTGTGTCAAGCACTCGGATAAGAAGCTGTCAAATATCATCTAGGCGCTACTGAAAAGAGAAATAAATGGGATCTGAATGCTCTGAAATTTGGGGGAAGTTCTTTAGCATTCAGCTCTGCAGAATAGCCTACTTTTATCTTTGTCCCAGTTCAGAAGAGGCCCATAGAGATGCTACAGGGCACAGTGCCTTAGAGCTGCTGGATTTCAGCTGAGAAACATCACCACATCCTAGCTGCATTACAGTTACTCAACATCTCAAGACAATTTTCAGAAACATTTGGTAGCTGTACTAATCAAATTCCATTTCAAGCCCTTGCTGGTTCTATCCTCACAGCACTTCCAAATGGGAGATGAGGTGTTTCTAAAATACTATGCAGCAGATGTCGTAACTCAGGAGTGGGTGAAGCAGGGCCAGGAAAACAAAAGCAGAGAGCTAGGAAGAGCAAATTGTTTTCCAGGTTTTTCTGTTTATTTGCTGTGCTATGTCATGCAAGTGGCTTATCCTCTGTGCCCCAGCACTGCTGGCTGTCGAAAGGATATCTTCCCAGAGGACTTCCCACCATCTAATTTTTTTTTGTTGGAGAAAAGTGCTGTGAAACTGATGAAAAACACCACAGAAGGGTGCAAAGCTCTACTGGTCTTTTAAGGCCTGATCAGAAAGCAACAGAAGGAGAAAAAAGACATTCCTAATGACTTCTGTGGAGTTGGAATTGGACTTGCAGCCAGGCCTCACTCACTGGGCTGCAACGCATTTGTTGTTTCCTTTGCTCTGTTTCAATGTCACTACCTACTTGCAGCAGAGAATTCCTGGGGAAAGCAGTAGTAGGCCAATCAGCAGGAGTTGTTTTCTTTGACTAGCTATGGAAATTTTTTTTTTCTTTGAACTCAAAAATTACTTTTTAGAGTGCAACAGCACTAACAAATTCCAAAAACCATCCTGAGGTTTAGCAGTGTGAAAAAAAACCAAAACTATAAAGGAGCATATGCTGCAGGTCATCTTCACTCAAGCTAACAGACATCTGCTGTCACTCTGGTCTGGTTCTACTGCAAAGAGTTAAAGCTTCAGGAGGTTGGTGGGTTTCTTGTGCTGGCTGAAGACAGGAGAGGAAAGGGGAAAAAAACCAAACAAACCAACCCAAAAAACGGTCACAGCCAGTTAGGCACAGCAGAGAGAGTTCTCAGGAGCACATCTGCAAATTAAGCTGATAGATTCTCCTCCATCAGGCTGCCTCTCCATGCCACATGCCCCCTGTGCTGACAGAAGATTCCTCAAAGTGCTCACATTTGAATCCCAATTCCAAAGAAAGATTCTGGAGGACACAGCCCCCCCATCAGCCAGGTATGTCTAACCTTATTGTTTTGCCCCGAGCAAACTTGGCTGATACACTTAGGGAATGTTTTGAGAAATGCAATGTAAGGATTTCCTTCCTTGAGCTTGTTTATGGAGGACTTCAAAGCTCTGGGTATGCCTGGGTATGATTTTGATTGGGAAGAATTTGGGAGCAGCACTTGCTTTTCAGTGGTATGCTTTTTCATTTTGCAAAGGGAGACCCTGCAGAGCACTCAGAGACAAAGAAATATATACAGTATTAAAAAATAAATGGGATTTGACCCTAGATAAGTGTGTCCATGCCATGTTAAAAAGAACTGCAAAGGAAGGACAGAATTTAGTGGTCAGCAAGGAGCATTTCCCAAGGCAGACTCCAGGCTATCCTGCAATCCATTCTCACAGTGTCCGATCAGTGCTGCTCAAAGACCTTATCTTGGTATAAATTAGAGGTGCTTTGGCTTTGCTACAGTTCATAAGATCAAATCATTCATTATTTGGCAGCATTCCAGTTACTGTGAAATGATGATGAATATGGTATTTTTTAATGTGGAGGAATACTCTCCTGAAACATCACACCAAACAACAGTACTGGCTAGTCATTGTTTTCCTGTTTAAAATGCTTCTGTTGCCTAATTGGGGAACAGGCACAGCACAGAGGTGAACAATTACTACATAGGTCAAAGACAACATAAACACAGTTTGGGAGTGACTCTGCCTAAACATGGTAATCTAGTGAGATTCTACGAACCCTAGATTTACTAGGACCTAGGACACAAGACCTATGGGACACTTGCCGCCTTCCATAGCAGAAGCTAGAGGACAAGAAGAATATCCAAAGGCATATGAAATGTCAATTGATGTTTAGGTGTGTGAATCCTAACTCATGTTTCTAAAACACATTCATCCAATACTTCTTAGTGATGTTTAATACAGTTCCTGAAATAAATTGTACCTGTATCTGTTTCCATACCAAGTCCATTTCAAATTACATTAGCAAGTGCTTTCAAATAGCTCCTTCCCTCTTCATTTGATCTTTCTGTACAACACAACTCCCAATGAATCTTTCTAAATCTGAATTCCTTGTCATCTCTTCTTGCCACACAAACTGCTATTAATTGAAAAAAACCTGCTCAAAATCATGTTTGATTTAACAATAAAACAGAAGGGAATATTTGCTTTCTTTTTTGTTAGCTTAACTCCTAGCTGGGATCTCTCCAGCTCACTTCTCAAATACACAAGGGTTATAAAAGTCACACTGAGATTCTCACTTATCTGTAAAATCCATGGAGCCTCATCTTTTATAAAAACTCCAAATATGTTGAAGCATGACTCAAGTCACCATAACAGGTAATTGTTTATGTAGCTCTACCCTTCTCTATTTATCCATCTTCACTTCTGCTAGTGTCTTTTCCCCTCTAGCTGTGCTGCACCACAACAAAGGCATTTGTCTCTTTCCCTCTGCACTAGCACTAATGCTAATCTGACTCCACAACAAACTGATTTTAAGCATAAAGCCACAAAAAAAAACTTTAAACTTTTTGGTTCTGAGGTTAGATTTCTACCTTTTTGGGGCTCCCTGAAGCTGCCCAGGGTCAGATGAGTGTTTGCCCAAAGGCATCAGTAGTATTGGAAGGTCAGAGGTGGAGGTCAGCATAGACAAAGCTCAGTGACACTGCATTAACGCACCACAATTAGCACGAAACAAACCTGGAAAGCCAAAGCAATTCCAGCAAGTGCCTAAGGAGCTACTTCTGTCAGAGAATCTAAGATACTCAACTGCTTGCTTGTGTAAAGTTCAAGAAATATGAAGGGATGGCAGGGAGGAATAGTTTAAGTGTGTTTATTGAACCAGTAAGTTTTGTATGTCTATCAATCTCACTTTGGATCGTGTTCATCATTCTTTTCTCCGCTCTATGTCTTGCAACAGCCTCTTCAGAGAGTATACCCTTCAGCACTGAGTACTGCTCAGTAGTAGGGAAATAGCTTGTGACACTAGTAATTGTCCTATATGGAGATTCTCGAAGTATATGCAAGAATATAGGGTGAATACCAACACTTCCATACCCTTGTTAGACCATAAATACAATCCAGGAGTCAAATGTAGAACACTAGTGTTAAAAACCCCAGAACACTTAACTCACAGACATGCTGGTGATACCGGGGGCCTGGCTGGGAGGAGAGCTCCCCACCACTCCCCCAGGCNGGGCCAGATATCGGTACAACCGCGGTCCTCCCCTGCAGGCCGGCAATCGGGCACAAGCCCACCGTGTGCCACGCCCGCCCCTAACCTCCACCACCGCCCGGGACACCCCGCAACCTCCCCCGTTGGCCCCACTCACCCGCCGCCTGCCTGCGGAGCCCTCCCCGGCCGGGGCCGAGGCAAGCGGCGGCCGCGCAACCACACGGCGGGCAGTACCGGGCCCAGGCAACAGGGCGGAACTACAAGCCCCAGCAGGCTGCGGGGCCGTTGCAGTGGTAGCCGGGAGGGGAGGTGGCATCAGGGCAGAGTCGTCTTGAGGTTTTAGGAGTTGGCAGGATGGAGGTTATAGAAAGAACCTTCGGAACTGGTACACAGATATTGCGATTCGTGTCCTGAGTTGCAGAAAGAAGGGGGTTTGTGTCTCAAAGGATACAGCTGCCATAGGATTTAGTGTGAGGACTCTTAGACAGCTCTCATGGGGTCTACAGCATGGAATCGTAGAGTTACTTAGGTTGGAAAAGATCTCCAAGATCAGCAAGTCTAGCTGTCGACCCAGCACCCCCATGCCACTAAACCATGTCACCAAGTCCCATGTCTACATATTTTTTGAACCCCTCCAGGGATGGTGACTCCATCACTGCCCTGGCGAGCCTCTTCCAATGCCTAACCACTCTGTCAGGGAAGAAATTGTTCCTAAGATCTAACGTTAACCTCCCCTGGCATGACTTGAAGCTATTTCCTCTTGTCCTATCACTAGTCACCTGGGAGAAGAGACCAAACCCTACCTGCCTCCAGCCTCCTTTTAGGGAGCGATAGAGAGTGAGAAGGTATCCCTTGAGCCTCCTCTTCTGCAGACTAACCCTCTCCTGTTCCCTCAGCTACTCCTCACAACACTTGTCCTCTAGATCCTTCACCAGCTTTGTTGCCCTTCTTTGGGCACTCTCCAGCATCTCTGTGCCCTTCTTGGAATGGGGGACCCAAAACTGAACCCAGGATTTGAGGTATGGCCTCACCAGTGCTGAGTACAAGGAGATGATCACTGCCCTAGACCATGTTTCATCTACTTCTTTTATGTTTTATTTTTCTCAGATACTGACCACAGTATGGCCCAGTCAGCAGACAGAATGTCACTGCAGATGGTATCAGTCATCAGTAACTCATCATTGCTTCAACCGGGCTTCTCCCTCCTAAATTTTGATGGGCATGTTTTCTTGTTTGGGCAGAAGGGATGGCCAAAGAGATCCTGTCCCACTGGTGTTTTCCTCCTTGATATAAAGAAGAATGAGCTCAAAATGAAACCTGCCTTCTTCTCTAAAGACTCCTGTTACCTCCCCCCTCTCCGCTACCCAGCACTCTGTATGCTCAGAAGCAAGGAAGAGTCTGATGAGTACCAGTATATCATCCATGGTGGGAAAACACCTAACAATGACATTTCTGATAAGATTTATGTTATGAGCCTGGTCAGCAAAAGTAGCAAGAAAGCCACGTTCCAATGCATTGAGAAAGACATAGGTGGAGATGTCCCTGAAGCTAGATATGGGCACACAATTAACATTGTTCATAGCCGGGGCAAAAGCATGAGCGTGATCTTTGGAGGGAGAACATATACTCCTCTTGCACAAAGAACTACTGAAAAATGGAACAGCGTAGTTGACTGTTCGCCATCTGTGTTTCTTGTGGATCTTGAATTTGGATGCTGTACCTCATACATACTGCCAGAGTTTCAAGATGGGCTTGCCTTCCACGTTTCAGTCGCCAGAAATGATACAGTGTACATTTTGGGAGGCCACTCACTTCAAAACAACACCAGGTCCCCCAGCCTGTACAGGCTAAAAATTGATCTCCCCCTGGGCAGCCCATCTGTGACCTGCAGCATCTTGCCAGGAGGAATAGCTGTGTCAAGTGGTATAGTGACTCAGATCAGAGATACTGAATTTGTCCTCATCGGGGGCTACCAGTCTGACAGCCAGAAACGGTTGGTGTGTAACACCCTAGTTCTGGGAGATGGCACGATAGAGATTGTTGAGAGGGAGAGCCCAGACTGGACACCAGATATTAAACACTGCAGGATCTGGTTTGGCTGTGATATGGGCAAAGGGTCTATGTTGCTGGGCATTCCAGGGGCCAACAAACAGGTAATCTCAGATGCAAACTACTTCTACATTTTGAAGTGCAAAGGAGCAGAAGAGGACAAGGAGGAAGAACTGACAGCACAGATCTGCAGTCAAACATCGAGCGAAGACCCTGGAGACTCTACTCCATTGGAAGATTCAGAAGAGTTTTGTTTTAGTGCTGAAGCTAATAGCTTTGATGTTGATGATGCTGATACTTACAATGAAGATGATGAAGAAGATGAGTCAGAAACAGGCTATTGGATCACCTGCTCTGCCAGTTGCAATCTTGACATTAACACCTGGGTCCCTTTCTACTCAACTGAACTCAACAAGCCTGCCATGATCTTGTGTTCCAGCGGGGCTGGCCACTGGGTCCACGCGCAATGTATGGACCTCTCAGAAAGCATGCTCCTGCATCTCTCTGAAGCTAATGTCAAGTACTTCTGCAATGAGCACCCTGACCTTCAGAAAGGGCTGCAAACTCCCAAAAAGGTGAAGCAGCTGAAAAAGCGACCCATGAAACCACTGCGCAGAAAGGCAGCCAGGAGGTTAACAACCCCAGTGAAAAAGTCCTTTCCTCGGAGGTTGTTTGAGTAGATTGACACTGCTGATGTGTGGTGGTCACTTGGGAGGATATGAGATCACAGCCAAAGAGAGCTAGGAATGGCCAAAGCAGAATAGGTTACTGGAGCTCAAAGAGATCCTTTTATTTAGTTGATTTCAATTAGCTCAGTATTTCAGTGATGTTTCAAAGCTTATGAATTTATTTTGTCTCTTATGTGCGTGCTTGTAGTATCTAGATAGGAACTGCATCCTAGAGGGCATTGTGCAAACACAGTACTGCTAACTGTCTGCTGTATTTTGTGCTATAACTTACTCCTTAGTTAACGGCAGTGAACTGCTGGTAGAATAAAACATCATCCCATGCACTCTGTGCTGTTAGCATCTGTCCATAAAGCTTTATCTTAGTGAGTAGTTCTAGCAATATTTGGCCTAATTTATAGCTGCATTACTCCGATTTTATGTTGGTGTCATGGAATAAAATTAGTCTGATTACTCTAGTTTTAAAGTAAAGTTGTGCCTTATGTCCCTTGTGTCAGAAATAATGAAAGAGTCAGACACTGAGGGTCAGTTTTATTCAGGGACTTCCATGCCAGTTTTGGCCATAGTTGTGGAATACCATAGTAAAAATCAAATAGCTTTTTTAAACCACTGTGCTCAGCAACTGCTTTTTGTTTGCATTTTTAAAAACCTATTAAGCTAATGAAGTTTATAATAAAAATCACTACTTTTTTTTTTTTCATCTGCTCATGGGGTAAATCAAACACTGTAAATCCCAAAGCCTACAAAAAGATGGCATATGTGCTTGGGAGGTCCATCTGAAGTCTAATAAGGGGTCTAGCTTCACAGCCACCCCATGCTGTGAGCTCCAGTTGACTTCTGAAGTTCCTTCTGATGAGCAGGACTTTCATCATTTACTCCAGGTCCTCCACTATGCATTTCTGTATCTGCTCTCACAGAGTGACTGTGTAGAGTGTGAAAGCTGAGAAGTGCAAGCTGAAGCTCAGAGTGACTCACTAAGCCAGTGGAGCATTGGGAGGGTGGAAACAAATGCAGCAGGAGAAGATTGGATTTGGTTTGAGAAGGGCATTGTCAAGGTTGAATAGCCCAAGAGTTTACTAAGTTTTTCTGGATTCTTTTATTGGCTATTTGTAAAGCCTCATCATTCTTGACTTGATTTTTTTACTGTTATTACTGCTCCAAACATCTTTTCCAAAAATCAATACCATCAGCTCAGCATTTGTGAGCCAACAATATAGCTCAGTATTCACAAGGCAGCTCTCCTGCTGGACCCCTGGATGAAAAATGAAGAAGAGAAGCAGCTGTCAGCTGTTTGATCACTGTGTGCAGACCCTGAGCAGCCACTCCTTCACACAGCAGCATGTGTAGCACAGGATTCCCATCAACAAAAATGGTTATGTACAGTACACTCCCCTTCAAACTTTCACAACTCAAGTCAGCAGAGGAAAGTGAAGGGCAACCATACAAAGTTTCCAACCTTTTCACGTGCTAAAGGAGGTTATAGTTTGGGTGGAGCTTGTCAGTGGGGAAGTTTATCACCCTGACTCCCCTCTCAGCAGTCTGATCTTGGTATAAATTCATAGATCTCAATGCCTGCATCCATTTTCCTTTGTCATGCTATCTTATGTAAGCTCAGAGTATATGGAGCTCTATGTTGTTCCAAGGAATAAATGAGTTACGAGGAAAGGCTGAGGGAGCTGCACTTATTCAGCCTGGAGAAGAGGAGGCTGAGAGGAGACCTTAGCAATGGATATGAGTATCTGAAGGGAGGGTGTCCAAGAGAATGGAGCCAGGCTCTCCTTGATGGTGCCAAGCAATAGGATGTGAGGCAACAGGCACAACCTGGAACCCAGGAAGTTCCACCTAAAGATGGGGAAAAATCTATGGGACCAGATGGGATTCATCCTAGAATCCTGAGAGAGCTGGCAGGGGTGCTCACCNCTGGGGCCACTCCTGTTCAACATCTTCATTAATGACCTGGACCAGGGGGTAGAGTGCACCCTTAGTAAATTTGTGGATAACACCAAGCTGGGTGGCAGTGTTGACCTGCGTGAGGGTAAGGAGGCTCTGCAGTGGGATCTAGACAGGCTGGATGGCTGGGCCTAGGCCAATTCCATGAAGTCCAATAAGGCCAAATGCCAGGTACTGCACCTTGGCCATAANTCTGTTCTCCCTGGTAGAGAGTGATAGGACGAGGGGAAATGGAAGGAAACTGCGCCAGGGGAGGTTCAGGTTAGGTATTAGGAGGAATTTCTTTACTGAAAGGGTTGTCAGCCATTGGAACAGGCTGCCCAGGGAGGTGGTTGAGTCACCGTCCCTGGAGGTGTTTAAGAGACGGCTGGATGTTGTGTTGGGGAGCATCATTTAGCGGGGTGATAGGGCTAGGAAAAAGGCTGGACTCGATGATCTTCAAGGTCTCTTCCAGCTGTAACTGTTCTATGATTCTATGGTTCTATGATAACTTCTGTGAGGATGCCAGAGCACTAGACTGGGCTGCCCAGAGAGGCTGTGGACTCTTCTTCCCTGGAGAGATTCAAAAATTGTCTGGACACAATCCTGAGTAATGTGCTCTAGGGTGACCGTGCTAGAGCAGGGAGGTTGGGCTAGCTGACCTCTGGGTTGGTCCTTTCCAACCTTAACCATTCTGTGCTTCTATAACACCATGCCCATGTAAAAGTGGTGAAATTCAGTAGTCAACATTGCCTTTTGCAGGCTAGTCATAGGTTTTACTCAGTTGATTTGTCATTAAAATATAGCTTCATCTCAGACTCTTCAGAGACTTCATTTGCAACAACAACAACAAAATCCACTCCAAAATTAAAGCCACATGATTACAACACCAACAAAGGCAGACAATAAACTCACACAACAAAACCCCACCCCTCATCCCTTCAGCAGTTTACAACAAAAGACAACCCCCACAATCACTTAATTCCCTGGAAATGTTCAACTCTGAGCTGAGGTGTTGTCCTTTACTTTAAGGCTGTGGCTATAAAACAAGCAATTCTCAGTCAGACTTTGTGACATCCCTCATCTGGTCCATAGTGTCAGTGTACTGTATGTCTGAGCTGTGCTTCTGGTAAATGGATGGGTGCTTGGAGTAGGAGGAAGAAATTGCTTGGGCAAAGCATGTCCCAGCCTCACAGGTAAGCAGCATTAAATCACAGCTCAGAAGCTGTAGTCACTGAAGGAAGAGGAAGTCATCAGTAAAGTAAAATAGACTATGCCAAAGGACTCCAACATAAGGAGATTTATGAACATCAGCCTGTAAAGAAGACACTTGACATAGCATTCAAGACTCATGAAGTACTTAATTCCCTAATAATTCTGATGACACTTTTGAGTCCATGTACTTGTTAGAGCATTGATTGTCTTCACCATCACCTAATCAATACAAGATGTTCCTTCCTCAGCAAGGTTAGATAAAATGAAGAAGATGCAAGTGCAGAAGTAAATCTCTATTGGATCTGCATCCCACTGACCAATGTGGGGCAGCATCATGGTTCTCAGCCACATTTTAGTAGCATGTTGTTATTAACAGCTTTTATGACAATAATACATACATTTTACTGTTGTTGAAAGGTACTTGGAACCTGAAGTACTGGATTAATCTCCAGAAAAAGCACAGCGCAAACTTTAGTGGTAGTACTAAAGCATGTGTCATAGTTCAGAGTGACTCATTGCACCAATAGACCATTGAAAGGAGTGGAAATAATGCAAGTGGGAGCCCAAAGCAAAAGGAAAAGACTGAATTCAGATTGAAAAGGAATCTGTACAGTTATTTACTGCTAGACTCAATGTATTACAGACAGAAGGAATGGCTTTCTTTTTTCCCATTATTAGTGGCTCTAGCTCCCTCCACATTTGATCTCCTACCCTAAGCCATTTCAAACAACTAACTTCTGGGAAAGGCTTGAGCAACTCATTGCACCAAAAATCAAACTCCAATTTAGTGTCTCTACTTGACCTTTGAAAACTGTGACACCAAAGCCCACTTTTTCTCTAAATAACCTTGTGATTTCTCAATACATACACATTACTCAATAAAGGAATTAAATCATCCTAATTTCCCAGGAAACTCTCTGAGGCTTACTGGGTTTTTTGTTTGTTTGTTTATTTGGGTTTTGTTGTTGTTGGGATTTTTTGTGTGTTTGTTTGGTTTGATATGTTTTCTGTTGTTCTAGTTTTGGTTTGATTTTTTTGTTCTATATGGGTTCTGGTTTTCCACCCAACATTTTTTGATTCAAGGTCAGGTAAAAGAACTAAGGTGGTGATAGAAAGTCCAGCAATTAGATGTCTCCTTACCTGATTGCAGAAGGAAATCAGGTAGCTTAATTTGCTCATCATGAATTCCACCTAAACCAGTTGGTTTTCATAAAGAAAGATTTTCTGAAGTGGAATAAAATGAAGGTACAACTCATGTATTGAAAAGTAGATTGGAACTAACCTTTGCAGCTCAGTCTATGACAAGGAGCCAAAATTTGATGCACAGTAAAGAGGCTTAACACATTGGCATGGACAGAACAGTGCAAGGCAAGGTTTTAAACAAACACTAGGATGGCATCTGGAAATTAAGCAGAAGCCATTTACAGACTAAATAAACTTGGTTTTAAATTAGTTTTGTTTTCTGTCTGTGAGGAATGGTGCTGAAAGGAACGCTGAGGCTCCCAGAGTAATCATCTGTGTGAATTTGGAAATTCCAGAACAGGACTGGAATCACAGCTCTCTCTGTGTATTCCAACAGCATCCACAACCTGAATGAAAAGACAGTTACCATGAGATCATGTGCATGGTTGAAACAGTGGTAAGAAACACACAGGCAGAAACTTAAAAATTTGTCCTTTATTTTAAACAGGTTGAAACAGGTTTTAAACTCTAACACAGTAAGAAAAACTGAATTGAAGAAGCTGTGAGGTGAGACAAAGCACAGAAGTCAATGTAGTCAGAAATTAGGATGCTGTAAATATCTAGAATTCGTTTCTGAGCTATCTGACTAAAAATCAAAGGTGATTTGCTTAAAGTCAATACAATTATTCCTGTAAGGGAAAAAAAAATGTATATAAGACCAGAGTCATGACTTCTAAGATAGTTCACATCATTTCATTACATGACAATTCACAATAGAAAGCCCTTGAATAAAACCAAACAAAACAAGATACATAATGTGATTGTGGAAAAAACTAGAGTCAATACCATTTCAGAGCAAGAAACTTGTTTATGAGGAATTACTGAAGGATTTCTGCTAAGTAGTAACTGGAAAAAAGAAAATGTGAAGGTTTTAAAGAGCATCATGAATAAAAGTGTCTCTGTTTTTCTAAAGGCTCTTCAGAAAGCCTAAGTGTGTAACCAAATGATGGACCTGTCTGCAGCCAGAGTCTGTTTATCTTGCAATGCATGGCTGTGTCCATGCAGCATTGTTATTTTATCCTTCCTTACAAAAGCTTTGCTTACAGGTTCCTTCCCTTTCAGTGCTCTTTGTACTAATGAGTTCAAAACTGAGAAAGTCTCTTGACTTACAAGTGTCAAAAAAAAAAAAAAATTAGACTAGATTCTACTCTAAAGAAAAGAAAACAAAGTAGTAGTAGTTCTGTGTGTCAGCTATCCAGCCCAGAACTGGGGGAATGTGAAATGTGTCTTGATGGCTTAATAATAGCTCAAAAAAGAATAATTTTAACTGCCACCACATTCCTCTGTCCCCATTCAGGCTGGGTTCAGCCTGATGAGCTGCCCCAGGATATAAGCATCATCCTGAGAAATGGAGAGAACTTGCTCAATCCTTTTGAAGGCAGGGAGATAAATCACTTTGCTGTCACATCAGCAGCTTGCTGAAGTGCTCAGTTGCATCTCCACTCGGTTAGTGGAAATGTACAAGGTACACCCTACAAAGGATGCTGTAGTCCTTAAGGCTGCTTAAAAAAGCAAGTCCACCTGCAAGTCTTGACCTAATGTTAAACTATGTTTAAAGAAAACATATTAAGCCAAATTCCCATATTACACAATACTTTAAAAAATAGCCTTTTAATTCATAACATCAAAAGAAATAAGCAGAATAACAGCAATAGTTGTACTAATTACTAGCACTTAACTCTTTTCCCATTGCCTATAAGTGCTAGATACCAGACCCTCAGAGATTTAGTAAATAACCTGAACAAGACACTACTAAACAAATCACAGACCATTAATTGGTTAAGTTTGTTGTTCACTTACACTCACAAACCAACTTCTGCCACATCAAAATGAAAACAAAAAGAGGATTCTTTTAGCTCTGTGCTTTGATTGTTGCTACATTTCATCTTGTTTCAGCACTAGGTCCTCCCAGCACAGTGATGCCCTAGCTACAGGAGCATATCTGAAAGCCTAGATGATTTCAGAGCTGATCTCAGATACTTCTGAGTCTGTCTCATGAACGTGCCACTAAATGATATTCATATAATTTTAGGATATGAATATACTAAGTACCACTTCAGAAAGGGAAATATCACCAACAAAAAGTTTATCTAATATGGTACAGAGGAATGCTGTAATTAAGTAAAATAACAGTATGCAGTAATTTCATGACAGTTCATTGCTTTTTAACTCATTCTGTATGCCAGCTCTCTCTGAGGTTAATCAATATCATTTATTTTTTACAGATCTGGAGAGGGGGGGCTCTGAGTGTGGTGCCTGAAAGGGTGAAAAAGCTCAGTGACAGATACAGTGGGAGCATATCAGCAGGAGTCAGTGGAATATCCAAATAGGGAAGATGAGGATACTGGCACGTATCTGATCAAGGTAAGAATCTATCTCCTGACAAACAGGTCTGTTGTGACTGAAGTCACTTGGTGAAACTGTGAGCCTGCTGATATTAATGATGATTTACTGGTGGCTTCAGCCAGGCCAGGAATTCACCTAATAAAACTCTACTAATACAAATTGTGCTCTGTACTGAAGTTACCATAGAAATCTAAAATGCTCAAGAAGCAATAAGCTATACAGCAGAGCCCGAATGTACTTTGTGTAGTGAGGTAACCACAAGGCACTGTAAATCCTGGTTTAGGAGCACAAGTTTGCATTTTAGAGTAAACAGCCTACCATAAAAATATCTTTTAACACTTCAGCTACCTTTCCTATATCTTCATACAGTAAATAAGCATGGTGACGCCACCATCTGCTCCTAGGCAGTACTGCAGTATAAATGTTAAATAATAATGCTGTATTTTAAAGTGTGTGAGATCAAAGTTTGCATCTTTTGTCAGTATTTTATATGAAAATACCTGAACTTCATCTCAAAACAATTACCAAAGTGTTTCACTGGCTAATCTTTACTTAGAACAGCTAAAGGACCCTCAATAAAAGAAACAAACTCTCTTAAAAAGTAAACAGCAAAGTAGTTTGTAAAATGCAAACAGAATAAATAGCTGTGGTCCCTTTTTCACCGTGTCATAACTCTCCAGAATCATATTGACTCCAAAACAGTATTTAACATCAAACCTTGTTTACTTTGACTTTCTCACTTATAAACAACCCTCCAAGAGCAAAACAAACTGAAGACCTTTCTTTGCAGTTTCTGGTTTTCTCTCACACAAGAACCCCTAAATGCATCACTGCAGCGCCTTGTGGACACTTGCAGCAGGCATGCTGCTAATGAAACTCCACTCAGCACCTTTAAGAGGAAGTGCTAAAGGGAGGTTTTCAGACTTCCCTGTACCTCTGCAGGCCTGGAAAAGAAGCTGTCTCCATGCTGGTAGGCACCATCACAAACCCAACACCAAATGCACTTAACATTTAGAGCTCTGCTGAATCACCGTTTTCCAAGACCTCCCGATTGGGCAAGGAGTCACCTAAATTCTCCTTTGGATCAGCAGTGAAGCCCTGGCTTTTTAATGTTTTATGTGCATTCATGAACTTCTGGAGGTACTTAGAGGTATAAAGCCAGTGGTGCTTCAGGACATCCTCCATCTCGTAGCATTTGGACTGCCTGGCATTCATTTTTCGGAACCTCCTGAAGAGTTTGTTTCCAGACTCATTCCCTTCACTCGCCCAGGCCCCGATGGACCCATCACGTTCGATGATCTCAGGAACGTGAGCAAGGGTCTTGTGGAAATAGTTTGTAATCTTCCCTTCATATCTGTATTTGAACTTTGTAGACAGGAGCTCAGCAAAACGCTGTGAGTTGTAGCTGTACTGGCACAGCAATTCTGGACACTCCTTGGCAGGGCATGAGGATCGCCACACTGGCTTCATCTTCAGGTAAAGATCCATCAGTTCTCTTAGGGCTTCATGCCTCTCCTCACTCTTTATTAATTCACACACTGCCTCTACTGTCTGTTTGGACATGAGCTTTCTAGCAAAATTCCCACTCATCCTCATCATGGGCTTCAAGTTCATCTTCTTCCTGAGGTGTTTGTCAAGAGTCAACCGCCACCTCTTCCTCTCCTCTTTGGACATGTCCGGGTTCTTGTAAACTTCCCCAATCTCCATCTGGAAGATCCGGTAGAATTCGGTTGCATTGCCAATGTCGCAGTGCAAGGCATCGATGGAGGGAACGGTCTCAATGAAAGGTTTGGCTGAAACACCTTTCACTCTGTCCCGGAGCTCATCGACAGATTCCTGGTATGGGTTGGTCCTCCAAATTTCATAGCGCTCCAGATTTTCAGCGTGGCTCCTGGTTATGGAGTGGAAGACCAAATTCTGGGATGCCTCTAGACGTGTTGCATCACACAGGGTACAAATGTAGGTGGAACCAGAGGCCTCCAGCCCTTCCACTTCCCGCACAAGTTTCTCATCATATCCCGTGCCCCTAAAGATGAATTTGAATGTTCTGAGGATGCCTCCCATGTCAAGGAGCAGTTCGCTGTTCTTCATTGCCTCTCTTTCTGCTACGAGAGGGCTCAGGATTGCTGTCAGGGTTTCATGATCTGATTCGTCAGCCAGCATAAGGCACAAGGGCTTGCAGCACAGCTCTGAATTGGGCTTTCCTTCTTCAAAGATCCTCTTGCTTTCATTCCCATGTGCTACAGCAATGTTCATGATGGTGAAAGAGAAACGAACAGCCTTCTCTGGCACAGCAGGCCCACTGCCATGCTTCTCACTGACATCTCCCATTCCATCACAGGACTCTTTTACTACGACCGTGAAGGGACCACTCAAATAGTCATCCAGCTGGTTTGCTTTCATGCCTTCCAAGATCTCCTCCTCCATGTCCTTTAAGGCACAAACCAAGGCTGCATCATATCGGAATCTCTTTGCGATTGTGTCTACTGGGTAGTCATCAACTGAGAGTGACAAGCCTGAGAGTCCATCTAGAATTCCCACCTCTGTGTTTGTGGATACATTCTTCAGGGGAGGTTTCCACTCAAAGAGGTGGTAGCCTGGGAGGAGGGCTTTCTCAGCAGTGCGCAGAGAATGCAGAGGCTGGAAGATCTGCCTCCCAGTGACAGCTTTTACTGTCCTGTACATTTTATGATACTGACTACAGCTGAGAAACGTGTTGACTCGGATTGCCAGGCAGACAGCAGGGTGAAGTCCAGGTCCCCTCCCTTGCATGATAGCCTCCAGTTCATCTGCTTGTTTGTGTTCATTTTTTGCTCTTAAAGCTAGCAGGAACAAAGTCATGCATACAGCCTTTATGTCACCACCCTCTTCTTTCTCAGCAAAAGCCTTGACTTGACGTTTCAGTTCTCTCAGGCGATGTTTTTGAGCTCTCCTGGTCAAAGAGAGGAGATGTTGCCTCGGTCGGCCACCTTTATTTATGGGGCTGTAGAGCTCTCTAGCTTTCACCTCCCTGTGGCTGGAGAGATGTTGGCCATATTTTCCATGTGAGATCTCCTCATCACATTCCTTTAGAGAGCATCTTATGCTCAGGCCATCAAGAATATTCAGGAAGGATTTCACAGGGGTTGCCAGATCAGTAGGGAAGCAAGGATACCAGCAGGAGGGGCAATAGCTGCCCATGACCTTGATACATTTAAGGATGCAAGCTCTGCAAAACAAGTGTCTACATGTTGTTTCCACCGGATCTGCCAAAATATGCTCGCAGATCTGGCAAGAGATGGCTTTAATGAAATCTGCTGGGTAATCCACTGCAAGCAGCTTGGTGCTGAGGTGTATGTTCTTACAATTGGCAATCTCTTTCATCAAATTTTTGTTGTTTCCCTGTACTTGGTTCTTCACACCTCTGTTTATTCGAGTGTATTCTGCCACGGCCTTCAGACGTTTGCCATGCTGCACGCTTGGTGGCTGGCTTTTCCTCTTGACTCCACGACTGGCAGCATGGCACACATCACAATCTGGGGAGTGGGGCTGCCACTCCATCGTGCTGTTTCTAGGGAAATAGACTTCACATGGAGTATTACTGAATTTTCTGTGGATAATACTCCAGCAGTTGTGGCAGAAGCGCACGGGATGGACAGTGTCAACATCCCCTCGCACATCAATCCTAAAAACCTTAGCAATGAGGTCTGGCCAAGAGGTTGCTTTTTTCTCTTTCTTTCTCAAAAGCAAGAGAGTTTCATCATCCACAGGCCCATGCACTGGGTGAGATCTCTTGTAACTATCAGTTTTCAGAGAAACTCCACAGATGCGGCACAGTTGCCTCAGATTGTTCTGATGAACTTGATTGTCTTGTGTCTGCAAGTCATTGGCATCTTTGTCCAGTGTCTGCCTGTTGCCTCCTAAGTCCATCTTTTCTCCTGTGGGCACTGCTTCATCCTTATGGAGTCTGATTTCTTTGTTTAAAGGAGTGATCTCTTCTGCCTGCTCTCTGTTTATTTGCTGGCTGTCACCAGAAGGTGTGTTTTCAGATGATCTCACTCTAAACAGCTTGAATTTCCATTGGGAAAATTTTGTGTGGGGATGCTGAATTTCCTCAGGCAGGTCCATTTGTGATGCTACTGACATCTCCAATCTGGCAGAAACCAGGTCACCTGAGAAAGAGACAGAAGCTGTAAGTTAGCATATTTTCAAAAATTAATAACACTGGCAGGGTTTTTAATAGAACACTTCTACTCACTTGTACTGAGAAATGCTCTGACAGTGAGTTATTTATCCAAGGCACCTACAGAACTGAGACTCAGACCTGGCCATCAGCTTGGTCTCTCAGAGAGTTACCCAAATATGTTTGACTTTGATCCTGGTGCATCCATATGTCTATTCTGTCACTGATGCCCCTTACATAAAGGCATTAGTCACCTGGTACAAACATCCAAATCTGCTCCTTCCTTTTTCTACCTGACTGAGCTTACCAGAGGTGAAGCTGCTATAGACAACAGAATGACATTCTGAAAGTTTGGTGACTTTTTTTGTATGAAATTGAACTCAACTGGTGTCTGAAAGAGAGAATTTTGTGTGCCTCCTGCTACATTATCTAAGCAAGACCATTGCTTTCACACCTCTTGTTAGTCCTTCATCTGATCTGGTGTCTAACAGGTGCCAGTTTCATAAGGTACTTCAGCATGTTCTATGATTCATTCTATTTTATGTGCTTAATGAATGTGAGTAGCTCCATTAAAGCAGGAGGAGTGTATCCTCTGTGGATGCAAAGGACCATAGTTCCCTGGGCTCTAGAGGAGTTATAGTAATTTATACTGGCTGCAGATTTGCTCTGGAGAGAATATTTATACACTCTAAGTTAGTCATCTGTTTAAGTACCCTGCTGAGAACTCTCTCTGTAAGGATTACTGGTGCTGGAAAGCTGAAAATGTCTGCTCAAATTTGACCCCAATTTTAGCTTTCAGAGCAGTGCAGCCAAAAGTAGTATCAGTGTGGTTGCCATGGAAATAGGGTATTGCATAAAAGTAAATACAAGGCTTTCACCTCAGACATTGAAACTTCTTGCTACTGCATCAGGCTTAGAAAACAAAATTGTGTAGAAACCACATCAAAAGCAATTAACCTGTTTTTCATTACCTGGCAATGAGAAGTGCACAAAGTAAGCAAAGAGTATAGATAGGATTCAGTTATGTTTTCTGATTTATTTTGGTTTTACTGATCTGATTGGTGTGAGCAATAAAAAGCAGGGAAACTATACATTAAGACTATATACTAGAACTAGAAATTACGTGGGGGCATGGCTGTGGTTTCCTTAACTGATTCTATCAGCACTTAGCAATTCACACAACTTGCTAGAAATCTCAGTTCACTGTCTACTCAGAAGGTGTCCTTTGTAAGAGACACATCCAAGGCATAGTCCAAGGCGATGATACCCAGAATGTTCCTGAAATTCATTACTATTTTTGTTTATAACTTGTCCATAAAGCACCACTTCATACAGTCTTTCAGAGTCTGTTGGGAAAGGACAGCATAGTCTGATTAAGTTCCAAATCCAGAACGACCTATCAGTCTGCTCAGCTCTTAAGAGCTGTGTTTAGCTTCAAACCCGTTCATTAGACCTTGGCAACTCAAATTTTAGGTTTGTTTTCCTCCCAGCTTCCCTTCATTTTGTCCCACTGAGAACAAGCTGCCTATGTTGCTGTCCCCATCTGCCTGTGTCGCTCCATCCAGCTGCCTGTGCTGCTAACTATCTCTGTCTGCACTGCTCCCCTGCTGTCCCTCACTGACCCAGCCTGGCAACAGACTTGCTTCTAGTCTGCTCTTCACAGATCTGTCATGTGCACCTGGGCCCAGATATATTCAAAGCATTTTTGCCGTTTCTCTTTCATGGCTGCATCCTGTGGCAGCCTTAGTAAAATCTGTCCACTGAGCAATAACCTGTTTGCCCCTGAACACTCCTGTATTTCTGTTACCTGCAGAGTAATTGAATAGCTGCTTGCCCTATCCTTCTGCAGATCCTTTTCTTCTACATAACACCCTATTCAATTTTATATCATTCCACTACCTCCAGCAGCACCTTCAGAATCTCTTAAGCCAATGCCTCTTCAGGGCAGAACCTAATTCATTGTAAGGAAAGAGCCAGCATCAAGTGCATTCAGAGCAAAATATTTAATGCTTTCTCTACTTTTCTAACCCTTTGTCTAAGTGCCACCCTAGTGCCATACTCAGCTCCAAACCGCTGACCTAACTCTTGCTATTAATCACCAGCTCCAATGAATCAGACAGGGTTTACCCCTACTAAAGAAAAGTTCAAGTGTTCTTTTCTTTTTTTTCTCTTTCATTGAACGTGCCCTGGAAGAAATGAATGACAAAGAAACCCTCTCGGGTCACCCAGCCTTCACCTTCTGCAGTAGAAAATTGTTGCCAACAGGCTTCTTACCAAACACTTTGAAGTGCCTAGCTCCCAGGCAGTGGAGATTTCAGCAGATCTCTTGGGAGAGCTAGAAATATTCCCAGTGCTAGGAATATTTCCTCCCGCTCATGCTAAATTTGCCTGTGCTCTGTTATTTCACTTGGGTATCACAGTGAACAACCTTTCTTCTCTCTGCCTGCCCTGATCAGACTCTTACAGGGTGAACCCCAGGCACGAGCTCAGCGGTGGTTATTTCATCAACTCTGACAGCTCTGCTCAGTATCAATTTCATCCTGAAAGGGGAACAGAAATCCCTTTTCTTCCCAGACCACAATATTTCACACGTTTCTGAAGAGGATTGAGACTGCCAATACTTTTACATCAAGGCAGACCATCCTTTGTAGATATCCTCCCCAAAATGAATAGAACACCCTCCAAGGTGAGGAAGCACAGATAAAATACAGTCACTGACCAGCACATTAAAGCAGGGAGAGGAACCAACACTTGGATCTCCTGCAAACATCTGGGGTGCTGTCATTAGGACTGCCAGCCTACCTTGGGCTCACTGTCAGTCTGTAGAGCTGCTGCTCTCTCTGCTCAGTTGGCTCCAGATGTCAAGCTTGCTTGCTCCCTCTCCTACATGCTTTCCCTCTTTCTGTGTTCCCTCTGCTTTTTAAAGCCACTGCAGTGCTGTTTATCTCACTTATCCCTGTCCTTCTGAGCACCCTGTAGCACCCTGGTGCTAACCACAGGTTACTTCAGCTAAACACAATACAGAACTCTCACACCCAGGTGGCAGCTGGCAATTTATGGGGCTTAACCACAAAATTCATATAAACAAGGTCTTCTTGTGTGAGACTCCTGGGCTCTGAGATAAGTATGCAGACACTCTCTCAGGAGCACCTGCACTGTTTTTTAACACAGAGTTTTGCATTTGCCTTTGGCTTTAGAGTTTCAGAGCTGGTTTCTTTACTGTTAACTCTCAGAGAGGAGAACCTGGTGTCTGGTTGCACCACTATCCCACATCAAAGCTGTTTCATTGAAGGCAAAATATCCTTTCTTCTGATACCACTACTTCATTTTCAACTATATCACCTCTTTGCTGATGTGTGTATGTCCAGAGTTTAGAAGGCCAGGATGCTGTTGGCCTTCTTGGCCACCTGGGCACACTGCTGCCATTGACCAGCACCCCCAGGTCCATTTCTGCTGGGCAGTTTTCCAGCCACTCTGCCCCATGGTCTTCTAAGACTGTGTCTTGGAGAAGTGGTTAGTCCTGAGTCTGTGTGCCACATGAGAGGCCAAGAGCTCCTCAGTAACCAAGTGTAGTGAGTCATGGTAAAGCAAGTCATGTATGGAAAAAATAAAGTTCAGGGCCAAATTCTGATATTCTTGCTCACATCTTGACTCACACAAAACCCTAATATGAAATAAATCTCACAACTGAAAGGGAGCATCAGGATAAGGTGGAAGAGAAGGTCATTCCAGGCCAAAGCAGTGTGGGACAAGGTTGTCATAGCAGAAGCATTTATAGACCTCTAAGCACATTAGATGTCTACGTCCTGAGCCCATCTCTTCCACTGACCCTGGACTTCCCAACAACCTGATGGTTGTTGCCATAGACTCCCTAGAATTTGGAGAGACCTTTTCAAAACCCTCTCAGACTGGGCTGCAGAACCAGATACCAATCAAAGCCACTCTTTGCAGTCACATCCTAGTGTCCTCCCTTATCTTGAAATGGCTTCCTGTCAATGTGCACTTTAGTATTGAAGGATTTAAGGCTCTTGGAGAAGCATTTTACAAATCTTTCCCTCTGGAGGTGCTTACTCAGAACTTCACCCAGGTAGCTGGCTACCTGCTCTGTTCCCTTGGGAGCCTAAGTTCCCCTGAAAATTTGGTATCAAAAGAAACAAGTGAACAGTCAAATGCTTCACTTCCAAAGGACCCAGGAAATTGCCTTGAAAAAATATTCTCCTGTAGGGATACTGCAGGCAATTAAGGATTTTAATTGATCTCGAATTGCTACAGCTTTGAGTGTGTTTTATGTCCACAGGAGCACAACTGCTCCGCACTTTGAGCTGCACTGATCCAGGGCTGGAAAATGTTTTCCCTGTGCAAGTAGCACCACCGCGTGGACAAAAGCATTTTTGCATTGTTTTTTGTTACAGCATAGACTCATAGAATCATTAAGGTGGGAAAAGACTTCTGAGAGCATCAAGACCAACCATCGACCCAACACCCCCATGCCATTGATATATGACTATGGGCCTAGGCTTCCCCGAAACTGTATGGAGTGGGAGACTACTCTGAATAAAGGCGTTTCATTTTACACTTGGAATAAAACTCCAGAGAAGTGCCTTGAATTCTTAGTGACATCAGCTGGCTATTAGTGCTCTGGGTACCTTACAGATTACTGAAAACAGAATTTTTCAGCCATAGAAAACTGGCCATCTAAGGTTATCTGTTTTACTAAGCTACATAATGATGAATTTCCTCATTTTACAACTAATGGAAGTAACATCCATTTTGTCTACTTGGTAGGAGAGAAAAAGCAGCTCTGAAATTCAGCTAGTTGTCCAAGAAAGGATCTACAAAGTTTTAATTTGTTTTAATTTATTCTTAATATAGAATCACAGGATCATTCAGGTTGTAAAAGACCTCTAACACCATCAGATCCAGACCCAACTGTTGACCAAACATCTCCACGCCACTAAAATATGTCACCAAGTGCCACATCTACCCACTGTTTGAACCCGGCCTAAGGGGTCACTGGAGCCTAAGGTCTCCCTGGAGCCTTCTCTTTTCCAAGCTGAAGAACCCCAACTCTCTCAGCCTGTCCCCACAGCAGAGCTTTTTATTCCCCCAGTGGATACCGGTGGCCACTCCTGCGCTGCCGCCATTACACCTCCGCGGCAGCAGACGGTGCTGTAGCCAGTGTGGGCGCCTCACTGCTCCGCGCTGAGTCCAGGCAGCCACCGCCCCGGGGCCTGCCGGGGAGAAGGCGGAAGCGGCGTCAGGCAGGCAGCGGCCAGAGGGGCCGCGGGTTGGCGGTGAGTAGGGGCCGGGAGGGGCTTGCCCGCGGTGAGGCTTAGCTCACCGGACTGTGGTAATGAGGGGTCGGGCCGAGGCTGCTGGGTCCCCGCTGGGCCGAGGGCAGGCTGCTCCTTCCCCAGAGCAGGGCAGGGATCGCGGCCGTGTCGCTGCAGGGGCTTGCCGGTGAGGAAGGCCCGCGCTGGAGGAGGGAGGTCGTTCCCAAATCGAAACCGTGGTGCGTGTGCGCGGCGAGCTGTGAGCTCAGGGGCTCAGAGCTACCCTGCTTTCCCTAGGAGGAGTGGGAACCTGCCTGGAGTGGCTTTCTCTGGCCTCTTAGCTGCCCTGGGTGTGCCATCGGACAGCTAATGTTAGGTGCGTTAGCAACGGGTAGCTTCCGAATTGTTAGTTCCTGTGCAGCTTCAAGCACCTCTTCTTGAAAGTGGGCTCTGATTTTCTGCCCCAGTGGAGTCACTTAATAAATTATCCTTAGAATAGCAACAGGACAAGAGGAAATAGCCTCAAGTTGCACCAGGGGAAGTTCAAGTTGGCTATTAGGAACAATTTCTTTCCTGACAGAGTCGTTAGGCATTGGAAGAGGCTGCCCAGGGCAGTGGTGGAGTCACTGAAGGGGTTCAAAACCCGTGTAGATGTGGCACTTGGTGTCATGGTTTAGTGGCGTGGGCATACTGGGTCGAAGGTTGGGCTTGATTTTAGAGGTCTTTTCCCAACCCTCAGAACCCTGATTCTGTTTCAGGCACATGTTAGAGGTCTGTAAGGATAATCTGCAAGAGAAGTTACTGTTTTCTAAAACCATTAGCTCTGTTTTCTAGTAGAGACTGGCAATACAGTAAATTTATTAACATGAGTAAGAAGTTATAACTTCAGAAGTGCTTTCCCTCAATTTCATTTGCTTTAGATAGGTCACACTGCATCTTTTCATACTTAAATGGAAGCTGTGAGTGGGAGGAAAACCTTCTAATTATATCTTTCAGACCTAGTAGTTAAAGATAGCCAGAAGTATTTCTCCATGTTTGACAAGTTGTGCATGCTGCAGAGCCACCTGTGAGCTGTGGATTTTACTGCGCCTGAGATCCTACTGGCAGAACAACTAAGAAAATACTAATTTTGGTGAGAGGTACGAGAAGGAATGATAGGGAGGCAAAGTTACCAGCTGCACTAACAGCTTTGTTTAATATCTTAAGAGCATTTTACTCTGTGTTTATCAACTGGGTTAACACTTGCAAGCAAACTGCTTTGTCCTTCCAAAGTATGAAAGGGAGCTAGGGTGATGCTAGTGCCACTAGGATCAGAAGGAATAAAGCTCACGGCAGTATGCTGATAAAAACACTTGGATTACTTTGGTGGCAGGTGTCACTTTGGGCAGAGTTCTCCGTGTTCCACATAATCTTAAACTCTTCCCAGCAGCTAGAGATTTGCAGAGCTCAGTCAGGCTCTGTTGAATGAGAAGTTGTCAAGATAGAAAAGGCTTTTTAAGTTTTGTATAACTGCAGTACTGCTTTCTGTTTAAAAAGTGTGCTACCTTGTTTAAAAAGACAATGCAAACAGTAGATACTTGTGTTGATAGATCTTGAGAATGAAAAATGTCTGTGTTGAACATGCTTTTTCTTGTTGAAGTTTCATTGGTTTAATATGCCAGGAAGAGTAAATTATCTTAGTAGCACAGATTAGCTAAACAAATATATATCAAAAACTTCTAGATCTACTGTGAAAACTAATGATAAAAGACTCTAGAGTTAAAGCATGTCAAAAAGAAAATGAAAGTAGATGTAAGTTAGAGTGAAAAGGAGAAATGTTTTAGTTGTTTCTGAATGTGTGTTTAATTCAGTTTCTTTTCTCTAGGTCTTTATTCATTTTGCTAATGCCAGATACAAGCTTAAGGCTAGTTAAGGTAGGTGGGGATTAAATCTAGCCTGGATACCTCTCCCTGCCTCTTTCCAAAGTGCTTTCTGTTCTGATATTTACTTTGCCCCTGTTATGGCAGCATCTTAAGTCCTCTGTAGAGGGATATAGGATGGCACAATGCACATCTCAAAGTGTTCTTGGTGTGCAGAGGGAGAGCAGAGTCTCTGCCAGAGTAAAGAATTAAACAGTACTGTTCTCAATAAAAACACTTTCCTTAGCTTTGTGGCTCTGAACAATTCTCAATGAAATGTCTCTAGAAGTTAATAAATTTCAGGAAGGTTTAGGGGATTTTGATTAAGGAAAAACCCATGGAATATTTTGGTGTTAAATAGACTGCAGTGCACTTCCACTGCTCACTAAAATTGGATGTTAGTTTTGAAATACTGTGAACCTAACTGGGAGTATGACACTGTCTAGTCTCCTGAGTAACCCTTGCACTTACAAATACATGTGATTAAAGCCTGACAGCATTCATAGAATCAAAGAATTGTGTGGGTTGGAAAGGACCTTTTCAGGTCATTTAGTTCAACACCCACCCCCCTGCAGTCAGCAGGGACATCTGCAACTAGAGCAGGTTGCTCAGAGCCCCAAACAGCCTGACCTGCAATGGTTTCAGGATGGGACATCTACCAACTCTCTGGGCAACCTGGGACATAGTGTCTTACTGTTTTCATGGTAAAAAATGTCTTTTTTGTATCTAGTCTCAGTCTCCTCCCAAGCAAAGAGAAATCACTTGGAAAGCTTCAGCAGTCTCCTAAGGCCACTCTGCTCCAGCAGCAGGAGCACTTGGTAGTGTCTGATGGGCTTTTAATATCATTGTTGTACTGTATTTTAAGTCTTTCAGGTTCACGTGTTATAGTGGTTATCCAAAAGGCTTGGAAGCCTTAATAGTTACTGCTGTTAGAAAGCAAGAAGTTATCACCACAGAATGTTTGCAACATGCTTCGAGGCTTGTACGAGAAACCAGGGTTTGGGTTTTGCACTTACAAGTTCTGCCCAAATCTATTGCTTTGGCTTGTCTGGTCATCTGATAGCTTTAAGATGAAAGTGGTTTATAGGTATTAATTAAAAGGGACTTGCGTCATTTGAAGTGTTGTGCCTGGATGAGGCCACACTGATGAGAGTCACCATAGTGCAAACACATGGTGTTTATCAGTTGTCAGTAGACCATTGATTAATGTACCTGGGAAGAAGTATTGCAAAATAGGTTTTGCTTCATAAACAGGTTTTCATAAACAGTCACTCCACTGGTCTCTCAGTCTCATGCCCTAGAAATGAGTATGTACAAAACTGTTCTCAGCAAAGCAGGGAAAGAAAAAAGGAGAGTTTGGTGAGGTTTATCTGTCTTGAAGGTATTTCTCCTGCTGGCTGTGTGCTGGCCAGGCTGCAAGCAGAGTAATTGTGTTTGTGAACTTCAAGTAAGAAAAAGGATTTGGAGTAATCTTCTATATTGATTTCCTGATTTATCTGGCTACTCTGTGTGAGTTTTCTAGGAAAGGGCACGTGGAATGTAATGATATTCAATACTTACTGATTAATACACAACATTTTCTGTTTCATGGTGACTGATACACTCTATAGGATGTTCCTTCACCAAATGCTTGAAGGTATCATTTCATATTTCAGTGTAAATAGTAGGCAAATGCCTACTTTTATTTCCCCCCCTGTTACTCTAATCACAGTGTGATTCTCTAGGTAATCTGGTACCAGGAGCATTTTTTGATGTAGAGAAGTTTCTGAATTAACCCTGGGGCTTGTTGGAGCATGATAACTCTGTACAAGTGGTGTCTAAACTCCGTTACATCATGGGACTTGGCAGGTGCAAGTGGTGAGCTTTGTTACCTCTGTTAATTTCAAAGGTGGGTGGGTTTGAATTCTGTTTTGAAATTGTTTTTGTGAATGATAAGGTAGATTACTCTTGCAGGAGTTTGCTCTTCTGGTCTGACTGTGCTATCTCAGATCTGCCTGATCACTTCGTAATGCAATAGTGTAAATAGCAACGGAGCACAGAGAAATTTTGTTATGGTTTAGTCTTAAGGTTGGAAGAGTAGTTATGGGCACTCCCCATAGTCTTAACTGTGTCTTTTCTGGAACATGAAGATTTGATCCTTAGGCTGTTCCAGATTTCTGCAGCACCAATAATGATAAAACACATTCTATCCTTTACCATTTGGCCTGGAAAGCACCTTCCTTTCTGTTGTCAAACAATACAGCTGTTGCCTTGGAGAGAGAAGTCAACCTTTGCTGGCCCAATGACTTTGGGTACCTCATGTGTGCAAGCTAAAAGCCATTCTCTGTCTACATGGGAAGTCTGATAAGACTTCCTAGCTCTAGAAAAGGGCGTTTCAGGTGCATTACCAAACACAGTTTTAAGACTTTCTCTGCCTGAGAAACTTTACACTAGCAAACCCAAGAATTACCATGTAAAGATCTAGTTTAATGTCAGTTGTTCCTCAGTCTGAAAGCTGAACATTGTCCAAACAAAGAAGGTCACAGAGCAGACAACCAGAGTGTTTAATGTATTAAAGTATCAATGTAAAAAGAAAAAAAAACAACCAACAATTCTGAAGGCTGTGGTGTAGGCAAGGTATTACATATCAGTATTTGCATATAGCTGTATTTGTATTTGACTCTAATTTTGTTCAGCACAGAGGAGATATAACTGCTATTATCAGTAGTAAGAAAACCTGATGTGATTTTTGGGGGTGTTTGTTAGGTTCTGCTTCAATGACTATCTGTTTCTCAATCAAAAAAGAAAGGGTAGCAGTTTGATATGAATTTGGGGATATTTACTGGTTTGGGGTTTAAAATCCATCCTCTTCTGGGCTGAAAATCTTTGAAATTCCCCAGAGGAGGAACATGCATAACTGCTGCAGTAGGCTTCAGATTATCTGCCCAGCATTCACCAGGGGAAAAACCTGTCATCAGCTTTCAAAGAGTTATCTTCTTTAATTGCCTTTGCTGTAACATTGCTCTGTTCAATAAAACTGTCTCTATGGTCATCTTCTTGGAAAAGTAAGTGCTACAAGAAACAGAACTAATTCCTACTACAGTAGTTACAGCTTGGAGAGGAAGTGTCTTAAACTGTGGTAGAGTAATCATGCCTTGGTTAATGGTTACAGCAGCATGGATTTTGATTGGGAAAATTGTGCCTTGCCCCACACCTATAAATGTGTGTGGAGGAAGGAGGGTTTTCCTCACAGATAACATGAAATGGATAGGAGTAGTAGGAGGAATCCTATCTTATCTAAAACATGAAGAAAATTAAAAACCTGGAACTTACTCACCTGGTTTAAGTTGCCTCTTTGTGCCTGAATTTCCTTATTTAAAAAGAAGAGCCAGTGATATTTGTACTTCTTTTATTCATGAACCCCTTGGTCACATGCAGACCTAAAACTCCATGTGGGAGTGGAGTATATCTCTGCACAAGGGGATTTTTGAATGAGACTGGGATGTTGACTAGTTGCAGTGACTCATTCATTTAAATGACTCTGGTGGAGCATTTTTATTTCTGTAAAATGAACATACATAACTGCCATGTCTATAGAAACAAGTTAAATGGGCAAAGAGAAGGCTGCTTGCTCAGCCTTAATGTTCAGCTGTAGAGGTTATACTGGGTCAGATCCTGTTCTCTTCCTTATAAGAACAATATTTCAACCAGGGTGGTTTTTTCCTACAAATAGCCTGAGGGAAGAATCACACACTTTGCAATTAACGTGGCAGCTGCATTTGGGCAAAGCTCTCTTCTGTTTTCCTCCTTGCAGACTTCCTGAATTCCTTTGTGCTGTTTCTAAAGGGCTATATGTTCCTCTTCCCCTTCTTAGTCTCACTAAATATACCATTGTGGCCACACTTCAGATCCTAGGTTCAGTTTTAGGCTCCTCGCTGTAAGAAGGACATTGAGCTGCTGCAGTGTGTCCAGAGAAGGGCAAGGAAGCTAGTGAAGGGTCTAGAGCACAAGTGTTGTGAGAAGCAGCTGAGGGAACTGGGATTGGTGGAGTTACCATCCCTGGAGGGGTTCAAACAATGTGTAGACATGGCACTTGGTGACATGGTTTAGTGACATAGGGGTGTTGGGTTGATGGTTGGACTCAATGATCTTAGAGGACTTTTCCAGCATAAATGATTCTGTGATTCTATCTGCTGAGAATTTACTGGTCTGATTTGTATTGGTGTTGTGTTTAGGAGCCTTGATTATAAAGTCTGTTGTGGTAGATGATGTAGAGGGCTAATACATGGAGGCAGAGGAGAGTAACAGAAGCAAACATCGCTCCTTGGATGCACTTCCAGACAGCTGTGCTGTAGAGTTATTTCTGCATGAAGTGACCATTGCTGACCAGGTCATACAACTCTGAAGTGTCAAACTGTGCTTTAACTCTGTACCTTACTGGTGTTTTGGAAAGGTCAGTAACACTCCTTTTCAGATACTTCCTGTACCTCAGCAAAATGGAAAGTCACATATTTACACAACAGAATAATAGTTCTGTTTTGATTCTAACTGTAGCTGATCTAAATATGGTAACATTGCCTGTTTGGTTTTGTTTGGTAGATCTGCCTCTGTTGTATAATAAGTATCCAAATAAAACTACCTTTGTGTTCTTCTCCTATCCATGAATGAGGATAAACAAACTCATCTTGTTGAATTCTGATGTTAAAATTGTAAAGACAGGAGAAAGTTCTATTTTGTGAGCTCGTTGGTCAGGGTAACCCTATTTGGTCTACATCCCTTGCTTCCCCCAGAGTTCACAGTAGTGATGTCCCTCACCAGTCCTTGCAGCTCAGCTCTTGATTAGCCCTTAGATTTCCATCCCATGTTTTCAGTGGTGCAGTGGTGTTACAGTGAATGCGGTAGGTGAGTAATGCAAGAGACCTTTGTCTATGCTGCTGTGTAAAAGGAGATCAGATCTGGGCTCAGTGGGCTTGTTTTGCATGCCTGCCTCTAACCCTCAGCCTACTCCTGCTGCTTTGCACCTGGTCATAACGTCAGTGTTTCAGAGGAATGTCATTTATAGAAAGCTAACCACTGTATGATTCTAAGAAAATTATTGTAACCATTAAAAAAATCAAAGGAGGGGGAAAATTCTTGGACCTTTAGAGTTTATCTTTGTGGTTTAGACCTTTCTTTGAGGTTTCCTCGTTCAATGTAGAAGCTCTGGCAATCAGTTTGGGGATACCAGCATGGTTTTTTATGTCATACCTATGAGTTCAACCTACTTTGTGAGCAGTATTTTACAAGCAGTCCTTACTGTGCCATTCACCACTTTGCAGGGAAATGTGACTTTTCTTTTCTGCAGTCCTGTCCCTTGCCCTCCCTGCCAGCTTGACTGGAGGAGAGAAAGAAGAGCAAGAATTCTGAGTACTAGTAGTTTGTAGATGGCTTTTGAGCTGTGGAAGTATTGAGCTTTATCTCGTGAGTAGCTTTGTACTCAATTCAGAGCCCTGTTGGCAGGTTTAAACTGTTATCAGCTAGGCTGCAGATTGGAATTTCATTTGCAGCACAGCATCTGCCTGCTTTGGGTACTTGGACTTGCATTTTATTCATGGCCATGCACCTAAACTGATTTGAAACCTATACTGTGAATGGCTGGGTACAGAAAATGTTAAATAACATTGATTCACTGCAAGGAAGGTAGGGAATTGAGCTATTGCCATCCATTAAAACATGGATTTGTACAGCATTTGGCGTGCAAGTTATATTTGAATGCTTTAGAAGTAAATAATACTGAAGGAGTAAAGAGGCGTTTTTAGTAAATATAGAAAGGAGAATGAGTATTCCTCTTTTTACAGAAATTAGGTAGTCAGATGAAAGAGATTGCAGAAAGATGTGTGTGTTTGAACTAAGCTGACAGGATGCAGTACTCTTTCCTGGATACCACAAGATGAGTAACAAAGACAGGTAACAGCAGCTAGGGCAGAACAAACCCAGTGATTTGGAGCAGAACCAAACCTGCATCACTGTTCTAGTGTCTAGGGGATGCTTGAATCCAAATTTAGTTCAGCAATTCAATGTGACTGAGAAGGAAGAGCTTGGAATATTTAAGATGAACCCATCTTTTTGTCCTCTTGCAGGGTGTTCCTGTGTAGCACTTGATCAGCTACTATGAGCTTGCTCTATAGTGACAGCAGCTGTGGAGCCCGAGAGGTGGAAAGCGGCTGCTGTGCAGCCATGGCCAGCGCCTGCAGCATGGGAGCAAAGGAAGACAGCGTCAGCAGTGGCACTGGAAACCCTCCCACTTCTGTCACTGAGGAGACCCAAGGATATGATGTGGAGTTTGATCCCCCCTTGGAAAGTAAATATGAATGTCCAATCTGTTTGATGGCTCTTCGAGAAGCAGTGCAGACACCGTGTGGACATCGTTTCTGCAAAGGCTGCATTGTCAAATCAATCAGGTAAAGGAGCAATGGATGGAAGTGGCTTTTAAGTAGAAATTCCTCAGCAAAGCAGAGCAGCTGAAGAGGAATGTAAACCGAATTAGAACTCCTTAAGATGGATTAAGCAGTGAGTGTAATAGAGCTCTGGGGAATTAATAATTCATTAAAGATTCATTAAAGATGCTTGCTAATAAACACCCTCTGTGGCCAAAGTGTCAAGAGTTTGGAGGTTGCATGAGCTTTAAATGTTTTGCCATTGATACAAATTTTCCCACATTATGAATCTAAAATCTGGATTGAGTAAACACTCAAGAATAATGTTTTAAAAGTAGCCAAATCCTCCAAATAAATTCCAGTTTTGGCCCAAGATCTTAAAACCTGTCTTTTCCGTATGATTGTTTCTCTTAATAACTACAGGCAACATGGATTCTTGGTGCAGGTATGGCAATTCATACTTGTAGTTCTTTCAGCTGCCTCCTTGTTGAGCCGGAAAAGTGATTATGTTGGGGGAATAGTCTCAAACAAAGCACTGAGAGAAGAAACTAGGTGGCATGTGGGAGAGTGGGAACAAAATATGAAGGCAAAAACAGGCTGGGCTCATAAAATTGGATGATTGAAAGAGGAAGGAAGGACAGAAAGTACACTAGTGGAGTGTACTTCCCTCAAACCTGGAATAGAGTTACCAGTATCCCACATGTGTCAGTCAGCATTGGAACACATTGATGGAAGGCTAAGTACTATGCTCTAGGGTTTTTCTTCTCACCAGAAGTCAGATCTTTTCAAGTGCTCAGGTAGCTCAAACACAACAGTACTGTGATAGGAATTGGAATAGTTAATTCTGTGTGACCCACATAGAGAACTGGTTCATTTCCAACTTTACTTTGCACATGTTTGTGTAAAGATCATCAGGACTTCAGGACTGGCAACATTGCTTTTCCCAAGCATTTCTTTTTTAGCCTGCAAAACGGACAGTGCTTTCTTGATTGTTTTTTCCATACTGTGTATCATAGACTCATAGAATGGTTTGGGTTGGAAGGAACCCTAAAGATGATCAAGTTCCAACCCCCGTACCATGGGCAGGGATGCCACCACTAGCCTTGGTTGCCCAGGGCCCATCCAACCTGGCCTTGAACACTTCTGGGGATGGGACATCCACAACATCTCTGGGCAGCCTGTTCCAGTGCCTAACCACCCTCTGAGTCAAGAATTTCTTCCTAACATCTCACCTAACTGTCCCTTTTTCAGTTTAAAACCCTTGCCCCTTGTCCTATCACTCTCTGCCTGTATAAAAAGTCTCTCACCCTCTTCTTTATAAGCTCCCTTTAAGTACTGGAAGGACACAATAAGCTGCCCCTGGAGCCTTCTCCAGGCTGAACAACCCCAGCTCTCAGCCTCTCTTATTTATCCGTAGTTCTATTTCTTTTTTTCCATGGTCCATCATTTGTAGCTCACAGAAGTAACAGTATACCAGCAAGAGTGTTCTCTGAATACAGTTTTCTGTGGGCTTCTCTGTAGCTTCTGTTCCTGTTGTATCTGATGCTGCTGTATTTCCTCATGGCATCCCTTTAACAGCAAGGAGGGAAATGTTGGAGCTGAGTATGAGAAGGCAAATAATTTTGCATTCCCTGCTTACAACAGCAAAAGAACAGATGTTTTTCTTTCTAACAAGCCCAGAAATTTATTGTGTCTGTTGGTATCATTACTTTCATTGATGTTCCTGGGAAAAGGATGCAAATTGACTGCCCAGATCCCACCAGTGTGTACCCATGAGAAGCAACTGACCTGTAGACTCTGCAGAGGAAGCTGAGAGATTTGGTTCTCTGCTAACCATCCCATGACATCACTCCCTTCTTTGGTCACTGTGTTCCTACTTCTGTAGGGAAAGCATATCACATCTTACCCAGCTGCATCCCTGGATGGTATTCCTGTCAGCTGGGTGCATGGAAGGTGGGAAAAAACCCCAAAATCTGAACCTGTCAGCTTGGACTGTAATCCAGCTCCCTAGGCACAAGCAATCAGCTTCACTTTCTGGCTTCTGCTTTGCACATTCCAACCTAGATTCTTTCAAGAGGTTAATGTATGTCATTTCATGCATGCTTGTAGCATTGAATTAGATGTTAGTCCTTACTCACTCTCTCTGAGCTCCTCTGTTGGCAGTAGCAGTTTTTATGCTTTAACTTGGATATTTCTGGAAGAAAAAAGAAATCTTTGAACCTTCTTCTCATGGGAGTATGATGTCAATAAACCCTGAAAGTAAATGAGTACTTGAGTATGCTGAGCCTTAGGAATGTCTGCTCACCAGGCATTTCAAAGAGAACAGAATTCCTAGCTTGAAAACTGAGGGGGAAATGACTAAACTTAAAATTACCAAAAATGAGTGTCTCGTTTCCAGCCTCTCAGATCCTTAACAGCTAAAGATATCTTGTTTTCTAATCCTTCTGCTGATGAGCTGCTACAGTCATTGGTTAGGATTTACCACAGGACTGAGTGAGGAACTGCAGTGAACTCATGCTCAGAACACAACGTTTGGTAGCAGGTAGAGAAACTTCCTTCTCAAACCTCAGGCATGGGAAATGGTTTCTCTTCCTTTTTAAATGAACACAGCATTTGTTGTGCTCAGAGTTTTAGGCCTGCAAAGAGTTTCAATGACCCAAAACTTTTGCTTCTTTCACACCCTTTCCCTTTTTTACTTCATTTCTATAGATAATGTTGACTATCAATGGATACTAATCACAGATGGAAAATGTTTTTCATCTTGGGAGACTATAGATTATGGCTGTGATATTTCAGATGTTTCATTGGCAGTGATTATTTTCCCCGATTCCCCACTGAAATCTGTCTTTGAAGTGCAGTTTGAGTGAGTGCTTCGAAATTGGAGCAGACAACTGAAAGTGGCAGACCCCTCTGGCTCTCTGCAGAGCTGAATTGCATCCTTAATTGGGATCCATGGATCGGGCTATTGATTTGGAGTATGTAATGTCTACGTAAACATATTGATTGATGTCACTGAGCAACTTCTACAGAACTAAAATGAAAATGGAAAGTGATTTTTACATTCTCTTGGGTACTGATTTTTTTTCATTAAGTTATTGTCACAGTCTTTATTTGATCAGGAAGAAATTACTTCTGTTTATTTCTCATTTCTCCACAGTCTAGCTCAAGTAAACACAGAGATTAAGGATTTTGAATGATTAAGTATGGACAAGCAGGTTTTGAATAATTGCTTCTTGTGACTTACACAAAGGATTGTAGTTGTCCATGCTGAAGAAGTTGTGGCTGCAAGCACAAAGACTTTTTTAAAGCCTTTTTAAAGACTGGAGTATTAGATGTGAGGAACATGATCAGACCAGATGGACTGGATCACAGTAAATGTTTGCCTCCCAGAAAGATTTGGCATCTTTTTAAGTACAGCTCTCTGAAGTACTCTGAAGTGCTGTGAGTTCATGGTAGTGAAGAAGCTTATCTACATAAGTAGCTATAAGTAGAAGTTTACAAATGTTGCTGTCTGCAGAGTACTTGGTTAGAAATTTTAGACCTAAGTTCAGATGTGGTAGCTAATTCGATCTCATTGTGGTCTTTCTTCTCCTGTCTCTTGGGTCAAAGCTGACTTAGGGCTTGTAGTAGAGCTTGCCAAGTATCAGAACCTCTGTTTGTTGGGAGAAGCAGAATTATGAGCTGCCAAGGAACAGCAAGGAAAGCTTTGGGTGCTAGCAGTTAGTGTATGCCCCCTGCTGCAGCTTCTAGGCTAAAATGCTTGGATCCTTTTTACACTGCTCACCAAGGAGGAATTCTCTTCAGATAAAATCATTCTGGCCTGTATTTTAATTTCAAGGGAAATTATAGGACTATTAATTGTAGCAGATCATTATTGTTTCCCAGGCACTGTTGTGGGTGGCACAGCCCAATGTGATAAATATTTCCAACAGAGGAAATCCTCCACTGTAACGTAAATGAGGACTGAGGTGCATAAACTCTGTTCTGTGACAGGAGGTGGACAGCAACATCCTTGTCTGTAGATGGATCTAAGCAGCCTTTTAAACACAGCCCCAGTAAATGGTATTTGATGTCTGTTTATTATACTGCAATAAGTTACTGCGCTTTCCTCATTATAATCATGAGGAAACTGCAATTCATTCCTATTTTACCCTCTGTCTGCTAGTTATTTAAACTGGGGGTCTGATCATCATTATTTAAAATGAGTTTGCTGTTGGCTGTTGTTATATGTGATTAGCTTTTCTGTGTAGAAATAAGGCTGCTGTCCTACCAGCAGGCTTAGTGGATTGTCATTACCCTTCACTAAACAGGGTATTTGGAACCAAGAAAGCTGGTTTCCTGCAGATTGCCTGTGAGGTGAGGGAACATTTCTGGGTTGTGACAAAGATCAGGACTCTGATCATAGCTCAGGGAGCTATGAAACTAAAGGACACACTAGGTATTTTTTCCGCTCATTTAGGAGTACAACTGTCAGGCTTGTGGCAAGCTAGCTCTTGTGAGCAGAACCTAGGATAATGAAACTGATGAGGCCTTCTATAAACAGCTGGAAGTAGCCTCAAGATCACAGGCTCTGGTTGTCATGGGGGACTTCAATTACCCAGACATTTGTTGGGAAACTTACACAGCCAGGCATATGCAGTCCAGTAGGCTCCTCCAGAGCATTGATGATAACTTTCTAACTCAGATAGTGGAGGAACCGACAAGGAGAGGAGTGTTGCTGGACCTTGTA
>VWZO01022064.1:0-37813 GCA_013396975.1 Bucco capensis | reverse complement strand
AAAGGAGTGGAGCATCTGCCCTATGAAGACAGGCTGAGAGAGCTGGGTCTCTTCAGCCTGGAGAAGAGGAGACTGAGAGGGGACCTCATTAGCGCTTATAAATGTGTTAAGAGTGAGTGTCAGGAGGAGGGAGCCAGGCTCTTCTCAATGTCAAGAGGACAAGAGGGAATGGGAGCAAGTTGGACCACAGGAGGTTTAGTATTAACACGAGGAGGAACTTCTTTCCAGTAAGGGTGACGGAGCACTGGAACAGGCTGCCCAGGAGGGCTGTGGAGTCTCCTTCTCTGGAGACATTCCAGAGCTGCCTGGACACATTCCTGTGTGAGCTGGTCTAGGTGATCCTGCTCTGGCAGGGGGGTTGGACTAGATGATCTTTCTAGGTCCCTTCCAACCCCTGACATACTGTGATACTGTGAAGCTGATTGTCTTCTTTTGAAGTCTCACCTTTACCCCCACTTCCTCTAGCAGCATTGCTGATGAAGGAGTTGCTGAGTAATTATTTCCTTTTCCAACAAAGAACACTAATTCCCTCCTGGTCTCCACAACCCACTAGTTTCTACTTCCCGTCCTGCTTGCAAACAGTGACAATATCTGGCCTTTGTTCTTTGCACCACAAATGCTCTCTGACATTTTTCTGCCCCATGCATTTTTCCATTTTATTGCTGTTTCCATTAGCACTTCAGCTCAGAAGCTTTGATCTCCCATGCCTCTTTAACTGTGAACAGATTATGTTGACCTACTGCTTTCAAAAATGAGCTGGTACTGGATATTTTTTAAAAGGAAAATTTGGTGGAGGTAATCCCTCTTTTTACTCCATTTCTAATGATTCTTCTGTTAAATGCAGGTAGACAGAACCTGATGAAGTGGAACAGGCTGTTAGTTCTCTTATGCAAGTTGCGTACACCCATGTTGTACCATCAGTCTCCAACATTTTTGCCTGTTAGCACTGAATTCCAGGGTCTGTTTGCTGTTAAAATGGCTTCAGACACAACACCCAGCTCCAGTGTAATTTTCATAGTTATCAGTAATTCTTGTGTCTGGAGTTTTCTCACCCTAAAGAAAAATTGAAGGATGACCAATTGATCAAATGGTTAGAAAACAAAACCAGAAAATGAGCTTATTTTAAAAGCCATGTCAAATAGATGAAGTGAATCTGGGGGAGGGGGGGAGATGTTTTTGCTTTTTCACTCAGCTGTGATCATCTTGGCTCTGTATAAAGTGAGAAAGGAAGGAGAGAAAGTCCAAGGATCTTTAAAGGATTGTTTTGAAATAGTATGTGAAAAGTTCTTTGATATTTGAGCTGTGCAAGGCACACAGGAGTTCTTAATGACACTGAGGAAGTAAACAAGTCCGAGCAATAGTAGTATCACTGCACACCAAATATATTGGTGCAAACAGGGGGATAAGTATTTATACATATACATTTCAAAGCTATTCCTTGCCTTTTCTCTTAGTTTCTTCACATCCTCCTCAAGTTTATCTCCAGAATATCTATCATGGCATTTACCCAAAAAGAAACTACAGAGTTAGGAAAGTGCTATCATCCAGCCATGCCACTTCTAGGGACACTTGGCTGTTGTAATCTTCTCTGATGTGCATTGCATGCTTTCTGATTGCCACATCAATGCCATTTTTTTCAAAGACTGTCTGGGTCTTGCTAGTATAAAAATATTTTCAATGAAAGGCAAAGAAAACTTAGAATGATATTTTTTTCCCCTTTCTGTTCTGCATTGTAGGGATGCAGGTCACAAATGTCCAGTAGACAACGAAATTCTGCTGGAAAACCAACTTTTTCCTGACAACTTTGCTAAACGGGAAATCCTCTCCTTGATGGTGAAGTGTCCCAACAAGGGCTGTGGGATGAAGATGGAGCTCAGGCATTTAGAGGTGAGAAGCAGTGTTGAAAGTATGGCACTTTGTTTTCATGGACAAGGAAAAATTCAGAATAACTTCACACAGCTGTTCATATCTGATACCTGTTTGTGCTGACTCAATGCATTGTTCATTCAAGGCTATATATTTGGTTTTTGATGAGTCTTGGAAGGGTAATCAGGTGTTCCTCAAGTGTGCATCACAGTGCATGAGAAGTACTGATGCACTCCTGAGGATCATTCCTGTTTCTCTTTTGATCAGCTCTATCTGTACTTCACGCAACTTCCCTAAAGTCAGTTGAATATTCACTCAAAGCAGGCATATAGATAAATAATTGTTTTGGAACATAATACACAAAAGTTAAAAGGCTCAACATAAAGCAGAATTTTTATCTGAGAGCATTCTCAAAGCTCTGAGTACATGAAGTCCTGATCTTAGTAATGGGGCAGTAAGCAGAAGTGTGTAAGGATTTGCTTGCATGAAGGAAAGACTGCAATTTGTTCCCCTCGTACTGTGCCTTATATTGAAAGTAGATGAGACAATAGTAGCTGTTTGTGGTATGAAATCCCTCTTTTTGTCCTTTTTCAGGAGCACCAGGTGCAGTGTGAGTTTTCCACTGTGGAATGCCCTCAATGCCAAGGAGCCATCCAAAAGAACCATCTGAAAGAGCACATGACACAGGAGTGTCCGAGGCGTCAAGTCTGTTGTCCAAACTGTGCCACATCTATGGCTTATGAAGATAAAGAGGTACCTAGCAGCAGTCTCAGTTTCATTTCCACGGATTGGCTTGGGAATGGAACATCAGTTTAAAACAAAAAAAACACAAAAGTTTTGGTCTAGAATAGCTCTGTGCTACACTGGTGAGAAGCTACAAGCTCAGGATTTTAGCTTAGAACAGGCAAAAGCCGGAGACAGGACTGTGCTTGTATAAAAACTTCTTGGGACACCTGTGGTGTGAAAAGACTTGTGTAAGAACCATTGATTTTTGGATTTACCCTCAGAGAGGCTGGTATCTACTGCCAAAGGAATGCACAAAGAAATACATTTCCAGGATTTTATGCCTGGCAGAAAGGATGTGTCAGGAGATGCATCTTCTGGGGATATCTGCTAACACTGCAAAACCAAAATAAGTTCTGAATTCTTCTCCTGGATTTGCATTTTTCCTTGGGTGATACTGAGAATAGTCCTTTTGGTTTTGAGCTTCCATTTCTTTATCTCTATATAGATGTACACTACCTCAAGGGCTATTCATTTTTTGGTATCGTCTTGTGAATTGTCAAGCAAAAATACCTCACATAGTCCAACAGCATGAAAAAACCCTTTAGTGTAGTCCCACTACAACTGAATGTACATCTCAGAAACTTCTGAATAAGTTCAGGCTCCTTTGAAGCACAATAGCTTCAGGAAATAAAATATTTACAACTTTATGAATCTTTTGTATGACTGCAGGAAAAACAGTAATAATAGGGAACAGACTATTCAGGGTAAGAGGGTATTACCTTGTTTCACAGTTGCCTAGAGCTAAATACAACACTGGAAATGTAAATAAAAACTTAATGTCTTATCAGAGGTGATTAGCACTCTTTTAAGTTGTTGAACTTTATTGATTCTTTCTTTCCTTTCTTTTTCTGTGTGATAACTAAGCTTCATGACCAAACCTGCCCCCTGGCCAATGTCTTTTGTGAATATTGCAACACAGTGCTCATCAGAGAGCAGGTAAGAGACTTCCTTACTCTGTGCTTCATCTGGGTCTTGTGTTTAGTATTGACATTACTTCTTTAATCTGAAATTGAGCTTGAAGAAACAGCTTGTCCACTAGCTAAAAAAAAATCTCTGCTCGTTTTTTTCTGAAAATGTTTCACAGAATCGCAGAATGGTTAAGGTTGGAAGGGTTCACCAGAGGTCAGCTAGCCCAACCTCCCTGCTCTAGCACGGTCACCTAGAGCACATTACTGAGGATTGTGTCCAGTTTTTGAATATCTCTAGAGAAAAAGACTCCAAAACCTCTCTGGGCAGCCTGGGCCAGGACTCTGGTACCCTCACAGCAAAGAAGTTCTTCCTTATCTTTAGGCGGAACTTCCTGTGTGGTTTCAAATCATGTTTAGCTACGTTGCTTCTTGACAAGGGCCATGCTGCAGATTTTTGATCTTGAATGGAGGTTAAAGAATACCAAGCAGCTGCCAGTGTTTATGGCTAATGTTAGAAGACAATCTCTTTGATTTAGGCAGAGAGGAAAAGTGTTTGTAATTGGAAAACCACTGTTGGAAAGTAGCTATAAATAATTCAGTGTCAGATTGTAGATGCTGACTGGCCTTCTGCTTGTCCATTACTATTGCAGTAGCCATTCTTGTTTCTTCTGTTCAGTAATAACTTACTTAATTGGCAGGAAAATGGTAAATGCTGTTTAATTTTCAGCCTATCCCTGCTTGAATGGGATGGTAACTTATTTTAATGACCTGGCTTGAAAGAAAAAAATGAAAATGGGAGTTTGATAAAGACAAAGGCAAAAATGTGTCTTTAGGTGTAATAATGAACTGCAAAAATTGTGATCAGAGAATGTTAAATTAGGTAATGATTTAGAATTAATGGCTGACTTAGGTGAAACTTACGTTCTACTTCATCATGATATTTAAACAAGGGAAACATACTGGGTTATAAAAACAGATGATTTGCCTGTGAAACCCAGAATTATCCCTTGCTCTGTTGAGGGCTCATAAAGCCTCAGCTGAAGCTGTCCAGCTCTGGAGGTGGGGATGGATGAGGAGGATCCAGAGCATTGAGAGAATTCTGTGTGGAAAACACAGACCATGAGAAATACTGAAGTAACATGAGCTTTTTGAGGAAGAGGGTAATGAAGAGCATCACAACAGGTATATGCAAGCAGTGCTTCAGAAAGGAAGGTATAAATTGATCTGACTTCAGGTACCTATTCAGAGGCCATCCAGCCATATATTTTTAGAATGTTACAAAATAATGCTCTCAATGGAAAAATGAGTTTCAAATCTGATTTGTTGTAGATGCCTAACCATTATGACAACGATTGTCCTACTGCCCCAGTGCCGTGTTTTTACAGTGCCTTTGGCTGTCCTGAAAAGGTAGGTCTTTTACCAGAATCATGAAGTGCAGACCTTCTGTTTGGTTTGGTTTGGTGTGGTTTTTTTAACATGTTTTCCTATTCTTGGCTCATGCACCAGCCCAAATCCTCAATCATTTGTGGGGTTTTTTTTTTTGTTTGTTTAGAGAGACCTTAATTCCAAAACACAACATGTTGATACATTGTCTTTCAAAAGTCCTTCTCAAGTTTAAAAAACCCTGTGAATTATTTGCTTGATGAACTTGGTTTTATTAATCCATGAGTTTTTTCTCAGCTTTCATGTCAATCAAGTAGCTTCTAGCATTTCTTCCAAAGTTGTGACCAGATACAGTTATGGCTCTTAGAGTTCATTGAAGAAAACCTGACAGTGCCTTAAATTTGGTTAAATTGTAAAACTATTAAATTTGGATACCCTTATTTATAGTGTTCTTAATATCTCTGTGAAAGTGGATCTTTTCCCTTCATAGTTTCCACATCAGTTTTCATACACCTTTGTATTGAGTACTATGGAGCATTGTAGCAGCACGACGTAGGGAATACAACAGAATCATTCAGGTTGGAAAAGACCTCCAAGATCATCAACTCCAACCATTGACCCATGCAACTAAACGATGTCACCAGTTGCCACATCTACATGTTGTTTAAACCCCTCCAGGGATGGTGACTCCACCACTGCCCGGGCAACCTCTTCATTGCCTAACCAAATGCTGATTTAGTCACTATTTTGGGTTGAACAATATTTGCCCACTTGCATTTGAACCTTTCTCAGTCATCACAGTGATAAATTTGGAGCCCTCCCTGTGCACGTTCACATTCCAGTTTTTCCTCACAGAACAGAAGAGAAGCAACTAGTTGTTTGATTTTCCTTAAAGCCACGTTGGAGGTTGCAGGTAAGGTTTGATATGTTCCTAATGCCACATCTCTTACCTTCTAGATGCAGCGGAATGAACTGGCACGGCACATGCAGGAGTTCACTCAGGTTCACATGAGAATGATGGCTCAGACTTTTCAGAACATCAGTGTTACGGCTACAAACCCTATGCCTTTCCTCAATGGCCTGCCCTTTGAGCCTGCCCTCTTCTCACACATGCCCCGTGCTGCCTACGATTGTAATCCAGAGGTTGAAAACTTCAAAGAAACTATTCAGCAGCTGGAAGGTAGGCTGGTGAGACAGGATCACCAAATTAGAGAGCTCATTGCTAAAATGGAGACTCAGAACACTCACATGGCAGAGCTGAAGCGCACTATCCGCAATCTGGAGGGGAAGATCACTGAAATGGAGGCACAGCAATGTAATGGCATTTATATCTGGAAGATTGAGAACTTCAGTGGACTTCAGAAAGCCCAGGAAGAAGAGAGACCTGTTGTGATGCACAGCCCTGGCTTCTATACAGGCAAGCCTGGCTACAAGCTGTGTTTGCGCCTCCATATCCAGCTACCAAACGCTCAGCGCTGTGCTAACTTTATCTCCCTCTTTGTCCACACCATGCAAGGAGAATACGACAGCCACCTGCCTTGGCCTTTCCAGGGCACTATACGACTCTCTATTCTGGATCAGTCAGAGGGCCCTGAGAGGCAGAACCATGAAGAAGTGATGGAAGCCAAGCCAGAGTTGCTCGCTTTCCAGAGACCGACGATTCACCGCAACCCGAAAGGGTTTGGTTACGTGACTTTCATGCACCTGCAGACTTTGAAACAAAGAACCTTCATCAAGGATGACACCCTTCTGGTGCGCTGCGAGGTTCTGACACGGCTCGATCTAAACGGTCTCCGCAGGGAAGGCTTTCAGGCTCGCAGTACTGATGGAGCTATGTAGCATCTGAGTCTTAACCAGGGGAGCGGAGCCACCAGTCATGTTCTTGCACCACAAAGTGTACTTCATCATCCACGGAGGCTGCATTTGTAAAGGGTCATAGTTGCCAACAGAGTTGATCTTCACCTGAATAGAACTTTGTTGAGGTTGTGTGTTCAAATACTTGGTATCATTCTCTCTTAAAGTAATAAGCTACTTCTGTAGCAAGCTCACTAAATGTTGTTTTTGTTAAGCAAAACTGAACTCCCTATAGGAAAGTACCTGTACATCTCAGTTTGGTAAAACTTAAGTCATACCAGGGAAGACCTGGAAATCTTTTCACCTCAGTGCCTTGGAATAGATACTGTAGCAAGGAAACAGCTGAATTAATGAAGATAAGGGTGGGTTGGTTGGTTTGCTTTATACAGAGCATGGGAAAGTTGAAACAGTTTCTCTATTGACTTACCTAGAATTCTGAATTGGCTGTGCTTCTCCTGAAATCTGAAGTCAGGTTAAGGCTTTGCTCACATCACCTGGGATTGAGGTATGCTTTGACCCTTCCCTCCTGCAGAGTTAGCTTCCAGAAGTTGTATGTCAATGTAGAAAAGAAAGACATTTGTTGTGGTGAAGGGTAAGTGACTCTGAGCTGAGTTTACTGAAGAAATAGTTGTAAGGTGGTCTGGAAGTGCCCTTCTAATTCTCTTTGTTTGTCAAAATAGTAAGTGTGTGCTCCAGCGCCAGCATGTCAGTCACCATCACCAGAGAGATAAAAGCGTGGCATTCGAATGAGATGCCTTTGTGCTAGTGGAATCCTCTCCTAGGGCTGGACATTATTCAGGTTGTGAGTGGATACATGAGCAAAAGGTATGTGCTAACTAAATAGGGTGATACAGAATTTGGTTTATTGTTGTTGAAACCTGAGTTTGTACCAAAGCTGAACTTGTGACCCACATCTGTTCGAGTGATCTCGTGGTGTTTCGGGGTGACATCTCGCCACTGTTGTCTCCGATGGATTCTCGGTAGGCAGCTGGCTATATCCACATCCAGCTATCATGGGTATTCCCTGTCCCATTAGATAATAGGAGCTGGGCCACCCTCAAGACTTTGGAGAGGAAGAAAAACATATTAATTAGTGTCAGGAAAAACTGCAATCCTGTTTGCTCTTGGGATAAAAATCACAGTGACTCACTGACCGAACACTAGATTCGCTATGTTTAGAATTCCTGAGCTTCCTCTTGCTGCATGTGTTACTGTTTTCTGTACAGATTGTTTGTATGCCACATAAATGTCAGTTGTGACCAGGCAAAGCTGAGCAGTTCAAGTTCACTGGTGCTAAAAATGTTAACTTATCGTGGTGCTGATGAAGTTCTGGTTCTTGCCTTTAAAAAGGAGGAAGAAGAAAGTTTTGTTCACCCTATAACTGAAGTATGCAGTCTGATAGCAAAGGAAGAACTAAGCCATACGTAAGCATACCTATTTTATTCTCCAAGCTAGTGAAACAGCCTAAAGACTTGAGACACTGCAGCTTAAAAGATCCTGAAAAGTATTCCAATTATTTGGCCTCGTGGAAGGAATCCCATGGGGGTGATCAGTGGGGAAAGTGCCTATGCTTAATATATACAAGCCTAATGAAAGACGAGTCTAGTACATTGAATTGGGAGGATACTCTGCCTGCCTGGATGTGAATAGAAGTTCCAGGACCCAGCCTACTGCTTTGCTCATCATATCCAGATGGGTAAAATTTTATTTTGCAGAGAGAACTGATTAGTTGAAGAGAGATTGTGTTCAATGGAGAGTTTTCAACACTGAAACATGAACTTCCTGGCTAATGGTAAGCACAGTCAGATGTTGACGTATTTAATGTATTTTGTGTGTGAGCACATATTACTCAAAATAGGAACAGATCCATGCTTTAAAACTGTTCTCTTTTTAAACCTCTGAAGTAGTTTTTTTTACTGAATGGCCTAGCGCTGTTAGCTGAAGTGTTTCAGTGCCTTCAGTTAGAATGATTTAACTACTAGGAATGCTCTAACCACAAGCTGGTAATGAATGTGCCATTGCTCACAACTGTGCTGGGCACTAGTTTTCCAGTCATTTTTGAGCTCTGCTAGTCAGCCACGTTTTTCCAAGATGCTCAAAGACTACCGTTCCCCTGCTTTTTTTTTTTTTTTAGAGAAGGGAAGGAGAGGTGGCAGAAAAAACACTTGTAATTTGACGGCTTCTTGCTGCCCTAGTTCTTTTCCCAGCCCTAGTGAGATTAACAAAAATGCTCTTAGCCTGTGTTCTAATAATTTAGACCCAGTACCCACCAAGTGCATTAATGTTTTCTTTCCTTTTGAAGCTTTGCATTATGAACTGAATTGCTTTGAGCCCTATCTGCTAGATCAGATCTACTTCTGTCTTGGGAGGAAACTTAGTTTGGTGGCATGTTCAGGAGTTTTAAATTATTCAGCTTTATCTTGTACAATAGCACAAAGCAAGAAGGAATAGAAAGCTACTGCATGTATAATGCCATATGGGCCACAGTAACATAAATGCTGTATTCACTGCTGCTATTCTACTGGGTTTGTCTTTTAATATTACCAAGTAGAACTCTGAGTGATGCCAAATTATTGTAATGTCAGAGTTTAACATGAGAGACTTTTCGAACTGATTTGCTAAAGATCAGTTAAATCTTACTTACTGTCGTGAAAAATGAGAAGTGTTACTGAAATGTTTATTCATCTCCTATTTTTTCCATTTGTCTCTCTCTTTTCCTCCACCTTCCAAGCTACTCTTCATTTTAATTGCAGTTCCAGAGCTTTCTCTTACAAGTAACAACTTCATTTTCAGCTGATGGAAAGACTTTGGAGTCTACATGACTACTCTCGTTCAGACTTTCCTAAGAGGTTCAGTTTCTCTATGAAAATACATTTTTACTGAAACAGCCTTCCCCCCCCACCGCCCCCTTTCTCCAAATCTGACCCTCTCTTTTGAGAAACCATTTTACCATGGTGGATTGAGGTATAATCGCTAGAACTACTTAAATAGAAGCAGGAAGCTATGGAGTGGTGAGAGCTGACTCTCATTAACCAGTTTCCTGTGTCATTTCTTCAGGAATGGGGTTCTTCACTTCTGTAAGTTGTGATGCTTTGCAGCATTACTGAATCTCAAGTTGGTTCAGAAAATGGCTTAGCTTCTATCTTCCAAATTGCTGATGTTTTGAATGTATTTTAAGTCAGCCAGCCACTCTCAGTATGTGTAAAGCTGCTATGGCACAAATTTACCAATTCTAATATATTGGAAATATGTTTTCTTATTGCCTCTGAATGTCTTCCCCTGCAGGGCAGGGAAAAGTATTGTACTAAATGTTGGTATGTAATGTATAAATGGGAGCTCAGATAATGTGAGATGTGTAGATTTGTTTTGTAAGTGCTCTCATGATATGCCTGGTCATGTTTGCTGTCAAGGGATTTGACTTGCTAAGGAAATAAAATCAGAGTGGCCTTTCTGTTATTCATTAGAGACACTTGCACACCGAACATACTGATGGTGGCTGCAGAAGATTGTTCTGGGGTCAGTGTTGAAGGTTTGCATTTGAACAGAATGAAAGTACTCCTGTTCCCTTGCAAGTACTGATAGATTGTTTAATATATTTTGTAATTACTGCACAGCTGTATTGCTGACAGGATTTAAAAAATAATTAAACTGTGCACTGTATGTTCCTTTTTTATGTGCTGGAAGGTGTCCAGAGAAGGGCCACAAGGATGATCAGAGGGCAGGAGCACCTCTCCTGTGAGGACAGGCTGAGAGAGTTGGGATTATTCAGTCTGGAGAAGAGAAGGCTCCCAGGAAACCCTATTGTGGCCTTCCAGGATCTGCAGGGAGCCTGCAAGAGGGCTGGTGAAGGACTTTTTAGGATGTCCGGTAATTATAGGACTAGGAGGAATGGATATAAACTTGAGGAGGGGAGATTTATTTAGGTTGGATATTAGGAGGAAGTTCTTCCCCATGAGGGTCATAAGACACTGGAACACGTTGCCCAGAGAGGTGGTGGCAGCCACATCCCTTGAAGTTTTGAAGGCCAGGCTGGATGGGGCTGTGACCAACCTGATTTAGTGGGGAAGTGACCCTTCCCATGGCAGGAGGTTCGGAACTAGATGATCTTTAAGGTCCCTTCCAACCCTGGTAATTCTATGATTCTTTATTCTAGAAGGCTCAAAGAGGAAATTGTTAGGCTAACAGGAATCCTTCTGATTCAAAAAGACCTCCAAGATCATCAAGTCTAATCATCAAGCCAGCACCCACATGCCACTAAACCATGTCACCAAGTGCCATGTCTACATGTTGTTTGAACCCCTCCAGGGATGGTGACTCCACCACTGCCCTGGACAGCCTCTGCCAATCTCAAACCACTCTTGCAGGGAAGAAATTGTTCCTAAGATGCAATCTAGGCCTCCCCTGGCACAACTGGAGGCCTTGGATCATTTTCAGCTAGATTCTACCCAAAGGAAAAGAATGTTTTTCTTTTCTTTTCTTTTACAAAATGATATCGAAACCCAAAGTTAGATTTTCGTTTTGTTTGGAAGTTAATATCAATATCAAAAATGTTCAAATATGCTGTCAATTTTTTGTATTTAAGAAATTTCTGTTCACGTCTAACTCGACTTTGGAGCAGGTCCAGAGGAGGCTACAGAAGTGACCTGAGGGTGGAAGCCCCTCTGCTCGAAGGACAGGCTGAGACACTTGGGGTTGTTCAGCCTGGAGAAAAGAGATCAGAATTTCCTCTCAGAAAAAAGTTTGGGAATTCTTTAGAGACTCAGAACTCTGATTAAATCAACAGACTGTTTTGGTCATTGCAACATGTAAAGAAATGGACAAGTAGTGTACCAAGTGTGTCAGGTGAAGTGTTAGGAATAGGAAGGGAAAAGACCTCTGGAAGAAATGAGTCATTGGCTTCCCTCAGAGAGTCTTGAACCTGTGGAAGAGATCTGAGAGAAAGCCTTGTACTGTTAAGACTGTTGTGTTCTGCTGAGTTGCAGAAACAACCTAAATCAAGAGCTCTGTTCCAAGAGATGTCTCTAGCCCATACCTTCTGNGGAGAAAAGAGATCAGAATTTCCTCTCAGAAAAAAGTTTGGGAATTCTTTAGAGACTCAGAACTCTGATTAAATCAACAGACTGTTTTGGTCATTGCAACATGTAAAGAAATGGACAAGTAGTGTACCAAGTGTGTCAGGTGAAGTGTTAGGAATAGGAAGGGAAAAGACCTCTGGAAGAAATGAGTCATTGGCTTCCCTCAGAGAGTCTTGAACCTGTGGAAGAGATCTGAGAGAAAGCCTTGTACTGTTAAGACTGTTGTGTTCTGCTGAGTTGCAGAAACAACCTAAATCAAGAGCTCTGTTCCAAGAGATGTCTCTAGCCCATACCTTCTGCAGGCAGACAAGGTGAAGCTGGAAGGTGGTGGAGGGCAGCATTGGGTGGCTGCTGTCTGCTAGAGATGCTCTCAGCTTGCTGAGGCTCAGTCCCCTGGAAGTGAAGAGCAAAGAGTCTGTCCCCAGGCCAGAGCCGTGGCATGAGAGACGTTTGCATTTTGGATACAGGGTTATGGTCTGGGTTACACTTCTTCACCACTCACCATGTCACACAGCTGTGACAAGGGCACAGGGTAGGTCTACTCTACCCTTGTGGTCACCCACTTGAGGAAACTTCCTGGAAGAGCCATTAGAATGGGAAGAAGGGATTACCTCTCATCACCTCCCAAAGTCTGGCTGCTGCTTTCTAACTGGATAATTACCTAGATTGAGTTGCCTCCCATCACACTGAATCTATCTTCCCTTTTCACTCTGTCTCCTCTTCTTAAGGTAAGTGATTTATTCTCCTTGTCCATACAGTTCTGTCATGAACTTGCTGAGGGAGTCTCAGCAGAATGACATTCTTAGTACAACTGGCCTTTCCCTTGACATGCCCCATAGGGAAGCAGCATGTTTTTATTGCCAGCAAGCAGAGCTTCTTCAGTCCATAGCTGGGTGGGCCATGAGCTGTTTTGGTTTTCCTGTCTAAAAAAATACAGTTTCTCTTTGTGCTGGCCCTGGTGGCAGTGGGGGGACCTCTGCAGGGTTTGGATTGATGCTGAGGTAGGGTATCGCCCTTTCTTTTTAAGTCTGAAATAGCAGTGGATTCCCTTGAAAGGAATGATCTTTTCATGCTTAGAATCCTGAGCTGACAGAGTGACAGTCAGACTGAAAATGCTTGGCTCTTACGTGCAGCCTGTGAGTCCCACAGAGCAGAAACTGTCTAGTGGGGGAGAAATTGTTGTGTTTATAGTGTACTTACTTACGTGAACTTCTTAAGGCCAACCATGTCCTGGGCTGAATGCTCATCAGTGTGGCCAGCAGGTCAGGGAGGGGATTCTGCCCTTCTGCTCCCCTTTGGGGCGAACTCACCTGCAGTGCTGGGTCCAGCTCTGGAGTCCTCAGCACAGGAGAGAAATAGACCTGTTGAAGCAGGTCTAGAAGAGGCCACAGAAGTGACCTGAGGGTGGAATCCCCTCTGTTGTGAGGACGGGCTGAGAGAGTTGGGGTTGTTCAGCCTGGAGAAAAGAGATCAGAATTTCCTCTCAAAGAAAAGTTGGGAATTTTTTAGAGCCTCAATAAAGTGTTTTGGTCATTGCAACATGTAAAGAAATGGACAAGTAGACTACATAGGAGTCCAAGTGTGTCAGGTCTTAGGAATAGGAAGGGAAAAGACCTCTGGAAGACATGAGTCATTGGCTTCCCTTAGAGAGTCCTGAACCTGTGGAAGAGACCTGAGAGAAGGTCTTGTAGTGTCAAGGCTGTTGTGGTCTACTGAGTTGCAGAAACAACCTAAATCAAGAGCTCTGTCCTGAGGGATGTCTCCAGAACAGAGCTGTTAGACATCTTCACAATGTGAAACTGAAACTGGAACCAACCAGCATTGTGTTGGATTGGAAGAGGATAAAGCACCTTGGGGTGGAAAGCAGATTCAGACTCCAGAGCTCATTAAAGATAACGTCCTTAGTTTTGAAGGGTGAACTGGGAGGTAAGTGCTGAGCTGTTCCAAATGATGTGTGATGGCTTGTTTGGAGGCCTCCAGCCACAGAGTGTTGAATTGGGCTCAGCTAACAAAATCTATGTAAGGTGTGAGAATGAGATGGAAAATGGAAATGCTTTATGGCCAGGCAGAGTTGAGGCAGTTTGGGATGACTTGCAGCTTTACCTTCTTGTCAGCAGTGGCATTTGAATGTGGTGAAAGACACTCCTGACATGGAATTGTCTAACAACACTGTGTTGAGAAAAATCCACAGCACTTTTCTGGTTTTGGCTCTGAATTCTCAGCCATTCCTCCAGGATAGTCAGGACAGCTTGTGCTTCCTGGTTTCCGTATCTCCCAGCTGTGGTGGGTGATCCTGTTCATTCAGCAGAGAGACTACAGCCAGCACAGCTCCAGATTCCATGGTTCCCAGGTACATCCTTGTCCATAGCAGAGTGATAGCACTGCCTTGCCTTACCCAGAGCTCCCCACTGAATTCCGGAGATATTCCACAGTACAGAAAGGGATCTCTCAGGTTAGAGATTGACAGTATCTTGTTTCTAATTCCATAGACCTTTTCTGGAAGCTATCGAGGAAAATGCTACAGAGAGGATAATCAGAGCTATTTGTTGGCCTGAACAGGATCCCAGTGATGCCAGAATTGTTTTACCTGTGACTGCAGGAGAAGGAGAACTAGCTCTGCAGCGAAGAGCTTGGAAAGCCTGACAGCGTCCCAAGATCTTTTAGATGAAGGTTTGGCTAAATGTAAGCTGCTTCTGTTTCAGCAAAACTAGAGAGATGTCAAGGATTTAACTCATCCAGAGTCTTCCTGGGCTTTTAGCGATAGTAGTGGTTGCTGAAAAGGTTCTGGTGACTGCTAGAGCTCAGTTAGGCTGTTTCTAAGCACCTGCTGGAGCTGCAGCACTTTGGGCTCAACGCGCATAGAGGCACAAAATGGTTGAGGTTGGAGAAGGCAAAAAGCTTTTAAGTCCAACTGCTTTGCAAGCCCTTGACTTTATGGGGGCAGCTTTTAGCATTGTAAGGGTTGGTTTGTAACACCACGGGCCCCTGGCAGGGGAGGCTGAACCCTGCTCTGAGGCGGTGGGGTGCGGGTTTGCGGAAGAAACGCCCCATTTCGGCGCCGGTGGGAGGGGAGGGAGATGGGAGAGGCGCGCGGGCTGCCTCGGCTCCGCGCGGCACCGCTAGGGGGCGCTGTGGCACAGTCTTGGCTTGGCGGCGGCGAGAGCCGGGGCAGAAGCTGAGCGGTGGGAGCAGGAGCGACGGCTGCGAGTCTGGCCTCAAGGGCAGCTTCTCGCCGAGCAGCGCCGGAGAGGAGCCACCAGAGCGCCGCTACCTGCCTGGCGTGCAGCGTTCGGTGAATGGGATGGGCGAGGGACGGGCGAGGGGTGAGGGGAGGCCGCGTCCAGGAGAGGCGGGAAAAGGGCTGAGGCAGGGAAGGGCGTGGCGCCAAGGGCTGAGGGGAAGGGCGAGGCGGGAAGAAGAGAACTGGACCGGAGGGGAAAGGCCCTGAAAAAGCTCAACTGAGAGGTGGGCGCCGACCCGAGTCACCGAAGGAGCTACACCGTGGGACGGAGTCGGCCCCCAGAAGAGCTTTGCTGAGGGGAGAGGGATGTAAAGGCAAATAAAAGCGGCACCGAGGGGAGCGGGAGCTGAGGCGGCACTAAAAGAGCTGCGCCGAGGGACAGCCGCCGGGCGCCTCCCAGGCGCNTAAGAGCCAAGCATTGTCAGTCTGACTGTCACTCTGTCAGCTCAGGATTCTAAGCATGAAAAGATCATTCCTTTCAAGGGAATCCACTGCTATTTCAGACTTAAAAAGAAAGGGCGATACCCTACCTCAGCATCAATCCAAACCCTGCAGAGGTCCCCCCACTGCCACCAGGGCCAGCACAAAGAGAAACTGTATTTTTTTAGACAGGAAAACCAAAACAGCTCATGGCCCACCCAGCTATGGACTGAAGAAGCTCTGCTTGCTGGCAATAAAAACATGCTGCTTCCCTATGGGGCATGTCAAGGGAAAGGCCAGTTGTACTAAGAATGTCATTCTGCTGAGACTCCCTCAGCAAGTTCATGACAGAACTGTATGGACAAGGAGAATAAATCACTTACCTTAAGAAGAGGAGACAGAGTGAAAAGGGAAGATAGATTCAGTGTGATGGGAGGCAACTCAATCTAGGTAATTATCCAGTTAGAAAGCAGCAGCCAGACTTTGGGAGGTGATGAGAGGTAATCCCTTCTTCCCATTCTAATGGCTCTTCCAGGAAGTTTCCTCAAGTGGGTGACCACAAGGGTAGAGTAGACCTACCCTGTGCCCTTGTCACAGCTGTGTGACATGGTGAGTGGTGAAGAAGTGTAACCCAGACCATAACCCTGTATCCAAAATGCAAACGTCTCTCATGCCACGGCTCTGGCCTGGGGACAGACTCTTTGCTCTTCACTTCCAGGGGACTGAGCCTCAGCAAGCTGAGAGCATCTCTAGCAGACAGCAGCCACCCAATGCTGCCCTCCACCACCTTCCAGCTTCACCTTGTCTGCCTGTAGAATGTATGGGCTCACAGAGGCTCGTGCATCTCAAGTGGCTGCAAAGTGGTGCTCATGACCAGAACCTCAGTGTGGTTTACAGAACAAGTTTTCTTTAGTTCAGTTTACAAAGGGAAGCCAGCAGCTTTAATTCTCAAACCAAAACAAAACAACTGGGGAAGTGCATGATTCTGAACGGCTTGGTGCAAATTCTTGCAAAGTAACAGACACAAAATCAAAACAATTCAAATTATACATATATGTGAAACAAAAGAAATTCAAGTTAAAACCAGGACTGGATTCCTATTAGCCCTAAAGATGACCCAAGAATACGTGAGGAAATAAATAAATCATTCCAATTTCCACCATGACAGAGGGCACTGCTCACTAATCCAAATGGCTCAGGTACTTGCAGAAGGCAAATGAGTTAGAGCAGAAATAGAAGAATAAAAGCATTTATAAGAAGGAACTGAAATCCTGCAGGGTGATCACTTCCCCACATGCCCCACTATAACTGTAACTAGGAAAAGGCTTTAAATCACTGCAAGGGACCAAAGAAATTCTTTTGGAGCAGGATGCCACCATTTGCCCCACACTGGCGATGCCACAGTGAGACCAGCGTGGTCTAATAGGTTTGACTGTCACCACAGAGGTTCTGAAGCTCCAATACAATCAATAGCCACCCTGGGGCAGATGACAACAAATAAATTGGCCTGACCAGTCCAACTGATCAGCAGGAAGGCAATCTATCCTAGAGTCCATCTGAAGAGAAGACTGCTCAAAGTCACATCTTCCTGGCCTCTGCTGGACTGTGCACAGTCCAAGTTGAAGGTATCCAAATCCTGACAAGCTGGAGCTGTACTTTTGGTGCAGCCAGTGGAATAGAAGACACTTAATGCCCAACAGGAGGAGGGTAAATTCTGCATTTCATGTCAGAGCATGCAAACAAACATCCTGAAGGCTCACCCCAACCTCCTGTTTCCTTGTCAAGACAGTTTTATTTACTGTCAGTACCACAAGGACTAGATTTGAGTGGTGCTGTGTTATAGCCATATTTGTAATGGAATTTGACATTTAAGGCAGTGTTTCAGTTAGCCTCTAAGCCTGGAATTACACTTGCAAATCTGCTTAGCAAGACATCAGCAGAGTATCCCAGGGGACTGCTCAAACAGATTGCTTCTGCTCCCATAGAAGCAGCATTTGAGTACCAAGTGATGCTACAAATCAGATACTGAGACACTTGCAAACTGGACCCACTCCTAATCTTCCAACTAAAACCAAAATGAAAGACTGCAAAGAGCCTTTATTTGATCTTAAAAGCACCACTGTGCTGACTCAGGTACCACTGGGGCTCAGGAGTACTTTGTGAATATACAACCAAGACAGGACTCCTTTCTACACCCTGCTGGTTATCTTTGGACTCACAAAATCTGCAAGTCCTAAAAGTACTAGAGTAGCCCAAGGATGAAATCCTGTTTGTCACCTCCTGGTCTGGAATCACAATGGCTCAGTGCTGAGAAGCACCTTTATACCTCCTGCACAAGTGCAGGCTCTGCCCACAGGAATGCATTTAGATTCCTCCTCTCACCATAGCCCTATGCCCAATTTGAGAGCAAATGGACGGCAAATGCCAACATGCCCAGGACTACATTTTGCCCCTAATTTACATATCTACCTCTCTCTCAACCTAATTTACACCACCACACCCCTTTGGGAACCAAATAAAGTACATATCAGGTATTCAGATGGGACTCTATGTATACTCAGTCTTCTTCAGTTATGGTGAAAAAAAGTCTGTTCAGATTTGGACTTTCCATCCATGCCCATGGGAGGCAAAGTGAAAGATCTCTTTCTCTCACAAGCCACCTGAGCAGATCTTTCTGCAGGATGCAAATGGCTTCACCCCTGAGTTCAACTTTAAAAGAGAAAAATGAAGTCCTCAGCCATCATCACCCCATAAGCAAAGAGGACATTCAGCACAGAGCTCTCTGCTGCAGGAACAAAGAGCAAACAAGCAGCACAAAGCTGGGAAAGATAGAGAAAAGCACAAAGAGACTAATTTTTGTCATACCAAAGAAAAAGAAAGAAACTTGAGCTGAAAGGGTTTGGACTAGTAGAGGAAGAACGCTTACAGAAGGTCGACTGTGCTGTTCAACAGCAAAACCTTTGCAGCCCTCAGTGCTCATTTGGGAGCATCCTGGTACCTCCATCAACAACAATCCCAGACAGGCAAGGAAAACAAATCTAGAGAGAATTCCCAGAGAGACATAAGGTCCCTCAAGGCTATTTCAATGACAGGAGCAAACCTCAAACTTTTCTCTTTCCTCCCAGCAGACACAACAGGACACTGTCCATCTTTAGTGCATCCAGTTCTCCTCAGCAAGCCTTCTTCTAGCTGACTGAGGTGCAGTTCATCTCTGCAGAGTCCTGCCTACCTGCTGCCATGGCTCCCTCTGGCCCATCAGCAATACTGGGTTCACTGGAGCACTGCCTGTGGCTAAAGCTGGGCTGCAGGAGGAGGCATTTGTCAGGGCTGTCTGACTCCTCAATCACCATTGCTGTGTGCATCATGGAGGCCATTGCCAGGAGCTGAATATCTGAGTGAGCGTTGGCAACAGTGTGGCGACGAATGCTGCCACATTTCTCCAGGTAAGCCTCCCCCTCCTGCTCTGTCAGTGGGGTCAGGGCCATCTCGCTGGGCTGCCAGCCTGTCACCACCTGAGAGGAGTAACTCAGCACTCCAGGCTTAGGACGGGATCTGGAGTAGCGTCTCTCTGGAAGAGAAAAAGGAAGCAGCAAGCACAGAATCATTATGATTATTAGAGATCATCAAGTCCAACCATACCTATCACCACCATACCACTAAACCATGTCCCTAAGTAGAACATCTATATGTTTCTTAAACATCTCCAGGGATGGTGACTCCACCACCTCCCTGGGCAGTCTGGGCCAAGACTTCACAACCCTTTCAGTGAAGAAATTCCTCCTGACATCCAATCTAAACCTCCTCTGGTGCAACTTGAGGCCATTTCCTCTTGTCCTCTCACTGGTAACCTGGGAAAAGAGACCTACTCCCATGTCACTCCAACCTCCTTTCAGGGAGTTCTAGAGAGCAATAAGGTCTCCCCTGAGTCTCATCTTCTCCAGACTAATCCATCCCAGTTCCCTCAGCTGCTCCTCATAAGATTTGTGCTCCAAACCCCTCACTAGCCTCACTGCCCTTCTCTGGACACACTCCAATGCCTCTATGTCCTTGTACTGAGGGGCCCAAAACTGAACACAGGATTCTAGGTGTGGCCTCACCAGTGCTGAGTACAGGGGGATGATCAATGGGGCACAGGCAAAGCATTATCTGAACTGCTAGGCTGGCCTCAGGGAACAGAGAGGGCTGAGTGTGCAGCCACAGAGTGTCCAACCTCACTACCATCAGGGAACAGTACTGTGTTCATTAGTTCATGCTGCTGGGGTTTGGCATGCTGGTGTGAAAGTTGTTTTAATGACACTAATGGCTTGTTCAGCTGGTAGAAATCCAGGATGGCTAGAAACTTCGGTACAGGTCAGACAGCTACCATCCAAACTACTGCAGCAGCATGCAGAAATCCATAAAGAGCAAAACAACTGAATTCATCAAAGCTCAACTTTTGTGACAGAATGTAGTGTAGATTTAGCCTCAGGATCAGTTCTGCAAATCAGTGCTGAACGGTATAACCAGGTTGACTTGCATTAAAAGATATTTAATTGCCCAACAACCACATGAGCAAAAATTCTGAGCCATAGTTTGCCTGAAGCGATGAGTTTGTTACAGGCACAGATTGTCTGAGTCCTGCTAAGTCCTTCTAATACAAGCCCATCTTTCTCCCTGTGCTGCCAAGGTGTAGTGTAAGACAGGCTGCATGTCTCCAGCTTGCTCCAATTTGCACCAAGGCAAAAGCTAGAGCTTATACAAACAGAGGGAGACTGGAGCTTTCTTCACTTATTCTATTTAAATCTCAACTATCATATCACTATGCGCATTTCTTAGCTAGCCAATCTCTTCTCTCTGACCATGTGTATAAGCAGAGCTGCTGGATCATGTGTGGAGAAATCTTCCACCACAAGTATCCCCCTCCTGAGTTTAAACACAGATTTATTTTTTTTTCCTCAACAGAGTCCCCATATGGAAGGAAGACTCCATGCAAAAAAACTCTGTAATCCCTCAGAACCAGCATCAAGCAGTTTTGCTGTTGGCAAAGGCTGGGTGATGCAGCAGTGAGCGTGGGGACCCAGGGAATCCAGGCAGCTGAAGAAGGCTAGCAGGCAGGGACAGACAGCAGGAACCAAAGGCCTGGGAGGCAAGTCTCTTTCTGGGGTAAAAGTAGCATGTCAGGCATGGACCAGGAAGTTTTAAAATCCAGCCCATCTCCAGAGACAGGGGAGACTTTGCATGTCTCTAAATTCAGAAACATTGATCAGGACCTTCTTGAGGGTGTTTTAGCCTTTGTTTTCTATCTCTCTGAGCCATGCACTCTCTCTGTTTCTGTGCACTGCCTCACATTAACCAACCTTTGCACCCCAACAAGAGCTGCTGTACAACATACATGTCTTACCAAGCAAGCAGGTGCTACCAGGGAAGCTGTAATCCTCACACAAACCCAAGTATGGTGATACCACCTGCTTGACCAGTTCTTCCAGCTGGAGGTAGCCCTCACTGGGGCCAGAAGGCTCATGAACACTCTGAAATTCAAACACAAAAATCAGCATTAACCTTAGGTAGTTTTGATTAAGGTTTCTGAGTGAAGCCTGAGGTCTCTCAAATATCTCTGCAGTGGAATATCCCAACCACAGCAACAGACCATTTGGAGGAGCAGAGCTGAGAAGCCCAAATGGAGGTTCAGGTGCCATTCAGGTCCACCTCCTTGTTCAAGTCATAGCAATAACTCTATGGACATGGAGCAGTTAGCTGACTGTTTTCTGACCAAGGAACAGAAAGGTCCAAGGTACAACCACACTGAGGACTTGCTAAGTATGTTATTGCTGTAATTATAACTACAGTAATATGATTATAGCAGGGCAGTTCTGCCAGGAAATCTCCCTTTGTAGAAAACCCTTAATGCACCTCAGGCAAAGCCCTGCTCTTTGCCCCAGCAGGCCTGCAGGAAAAGCATGCTGTGTAGTTCAGCTTACAGCTGTGAAGATGGTAGATAACACCAACCAATTTAACAGCCATTTCAGAAACCCTTCACAGACTTAACTTCCTGCACAGCCTCACTAAGCCTTCCTTTCACAAACGTGTTGCATTGAGACCCTCTTTGCCCTCAAGACTGTTTTAATAAAATATTTTAGGGAAATGGAACTAGTGCTTTAGTGTCTCCTGCTCTTACAGTATGCCTCACTGGGAACATCAGAGCAGCCAGAACTCATACAGAAACATTAGACCATATAATTAGATAATCTCATGACTTAAAGAATCATCCTTACTAATACCTCTCTAAATCCTCCTCATCATGGGTAACTCTCAGACCTGGAAAATCCACTTGGGATTTGTTGGAGGACCTGACCTGTGCAGCATATAGGAGCAACAGAATTTCCTACTTAGCCACTGTGTAATTTTGATTCTCCTTCAGAAAGTTCCATTCCTCACCACCCGTTCTAAGGTGTATCAGAGAAGAAATAAAAGGGAGGGGAACCCAAACAGCTACCTGCAATATGGTACTTTGCAGGACTGTTAGGCTGGGCAATACAAAAAGATACAACAGTTGGTATACTTGGCTGTATTTGGCATGCTTGGAATACATTCTCTTGATGTCTGGATAAAGAGGATAGTTCTCACAGAAGGCCTAGGACTCTTGGAAGAGGCCTTTGGAAGATGTATATAGCATGTTGCCTGCTGCCAAAACGTATTCCTCCTCTCATGGGCACTGCTCAGCATCCCTGAGAGCCAAGGGGCTGGCGTCAGGCAGCCAACAGCCACAGCTCATTCAAATTCCAAAGTCTGCTGTGATGGAGACTCACCCTGCCATTGCAAACCTGAGAGAACAGGAGAACTGGGGCACAAAGAGGCATTTAGAGAAGCTGGGTGATTAAAATTAATGTGAAAAGAGTCCTGAAACTGTTCCTAGCTGAGAAGCAGAGATACCAAGAAAAACACAAACACCAAAGAGCAGAACCCAGTCCTTTCGTGGGAACATCCTTACTTGTTCCTGTAAAAGTTCAGGACATCCAAATTCAGCTTTCATTTCTACATTTACCACTCCCAAATAAACACATCACTTCCTCTTCAACAAACCTTCTACCCTCCCCACTCTCCTTTCCAGTGTTGGTGGCATTAATTCAGTGAGGTCAAGATACCCAAGTGGAATCAGACACAGAAGAACAGAGGCTCTCCACCTGCAGAATTAACAGCATCTGGACAATGGAAGCCGGGAGTCTTGTCTGAACCAGAGGAAGAATTTCTTCCAACTTTACTTTTAGCAAGACCAAGTCTCTGAAGCCCAGAAGAGCAATCTGACGGATAGTCAACTCTTGACCCTAAAAAACACAGAAGGCAAAATCCAAGAGTTGGTAAAGGGACATTAAGTGTCACACCAACATATGTATGCACACAGACAGAAAGGGTCTAGCCTGCCTCTTGCTGCTGTGGCAAAGCACCTCCCAGCTACTCTCGCTGAGGATTCAGGGTACTCTTCAGTTGTGCCTCTCTCAAGTCTCTGTCCCATGTAAATTCTGAAATAAGGAACACTTCATGTAAGGTGCCACTAGGTTTGGAGCAAAGCCAAAAATGGGCCTGTATTTCACCAAAAGACTAAGCAGTCATGAAACCCAACTGCCATCCAATTTAGTCACAAACATCCAAAGCCTAGAATGGATGCAGCTTGTGGTTCTGCCACTTAGAGAAACCAGAGAACTTTTGTTAAGGAAAGAGGTCAGCAGAGAGTATTCATAAGCCTATGACCACTGGTCTGTGTTGGATCCTCTTTTTTTGCTCAACATTTGCACTTTAGCCCTTGCCATGACAAAAATCCACAATCCATTCCATGACAGTTTTCAGGATTTAAGCTAGAGCAAAGTTAGCCAGACTGCTTCTACCAAACACCATTTAAAAAGGCAACACCTTTGATTTCCACCACAAGGTGCTCTGTTTCCTCCCAGTTAATTTTTAAAATCAACAACTCGAGTGAGCAGGCTTAACAGATGAAGGTGGTGTTGTATTTCTGAGCATACTTAAATACAGTTGGACTGCATTTGGCATTCTGGTGTCACCACCTTTCCCTCTGCTATGCTTAACATATGCAGGACTTTCTCCTGCTCCACTGCAGCTTAACAGCAGAAATTTTCCTCCCTGCTCTGCCCAGTACTTTCCACCCTGAGGAGTTTCCCTTGTTCTTCCCAGGATGTTAATCTCTGCCCCATGCTCTGTTTGGGAACCACTTTACGGTCTCCATAACAAACTCCACATGGCAAATATTTAGCTGGAAGGAACTAACAACAGTTAATCATTAAATCATAATGGGTTTAATGTCATAATTAACAGCATCATCAATACGTAAACACAAATTAAAGCCAGTAGTGTGGAGGGCAGCCTGCCCATAATAAAAGCCCTTTTCTGTTTTAAACCATCACTGTGTGTTTAGAAACATGGAGGTGTAGAACATATCTCTCAACTACATTTCAGCAGCTGCACACTTTTTATTTATACCTTGCAGTTTAGTCCCATTAACTTCAGACCCCATTTCAAAATGCAAACATCTTGCTGTGCCAGACAAAACAAGATTTGCTATTCCTTTTCCACATAAGCAGTTACATCAACAGCTGCTGCTATATAAAAACCAGTGAATCGTTTCCCTCTGTACAGCAATTTAAGCAACTTGACTGCTTAAAGGTCATATTTCTGCATCAGCTATGAGTTCAGGTTTTAAACTTAGCTGAGATAGGACGTTATTTCTAGTTACTACGTTTGGTAACACACGCTCACACATGTGGCTGACTTACTTTCATTCTGAATGGGCAGCTGCTGGGATCAGAGCAGAGCACAACTAAATAATGATGTTGACATTTGCAGCAAAGGATGGGGAACCAACAACAATCTCACTTGCCCATCTACCAGAGTAGTGCAGGAAGAACTGGTACTCTGTGAAAGAGGTTTGCTAGATGAGCTCTCTTTCACATGTGGTAACACACCATATAAATGGGTACATAGAGTTCCCTAACTTAGAGGAAGAGTCTCCAGTCTTGTTATTAGGGCACTAGCCTGGGATAGGAGCAATTTCTTATTTCTTGCTGCACCAGCAGCTCTCTCTGTTGTAGCCTAGGGAAACTTAGTCAGAGTCACATTTTTGGCAGTGTTCAAGTGGTTTAAATCTATATATTTGTGTAGGACTTAGGTGTCTACAAAGCTTTAAATATGCTGCTTGTTACCTTTTAGTTCCTTCTCTGGAAAACGACAATACTTTCCTAACTTCACAACTTCTATGAAATCATTTGGAGAGAGTCAGATATTGTAACATTACAAATACAGGAAAAAAACTATGCTTTCAAAGAATCTCATGGTGCCACGGTCATGCTTTCACCACTACCCCCTAGTTACTGCCAAAAGCTGTACCCACTGCGCAGTAACTTTTGTTCAGTTTCTCATTAGAGACATTGAATAGCAGGGGAGTGGATTTTTCTGCTAAGTGGCAGAATTATTAGCATCCCTTGGTATGATGAAACAGTTAGTCTAGCTGTTTCCCCAGTGCACAGGCAGCTGCAGTGCAGGCAAACCTCTGCTTAAACAGATTAGGTCACTCCCTGAGAATTAGATGCACAAGGAGAGAAAGGGAGGATATAATTGTGCAGGTTCACCTGCCAAACACCTACCTTTAAGCATCTGCAGCAAGGAAAGAATGAAAAGAAACACAGTAGAAAGGTCAGTGTCTGTTTTTGCAGAAATCCTTCCTCTTTTAGGAAATGTCAGCTTTAACAGGATTAGAGGCAAGCTTTGAGCTTTAGCTGCTGCCTTTCAAACAACAGAAGGGAAAATAAGAGGGCTCTGGAAAGCATGTCTTGTGGAAGAGGCAAAAGTCAAGAGGAGGAGGGTAGCATTTCCAAGAATATCAGTCTTCTCATGAGGTACATTTTTCTTTTCCTCTGATGGAAGAGAATATCAAAATAGGCTGGGGAGGTACTTAGACTGCTCATATGGAAACCCTGACTAAAGCTGCATTAAAAAATGATACAGCCCGACACTCCAGATGGGATAAGCAGCTTTCAAAATACCTAGTGTAAACAGGTCTTAAAGGTGTTCATTCATCCTCAAATTTACTTAGCCCCTTACTAAAGCTTAAAAAAACCCAACAGAGGATTTTCCAAGTGCACAACTGGGACATAAGCTCTCCAAAAGTACTTAGGGTGAGTTAAATACATTTGCTCCTGATTTGGTCTTCAGACGGGTCCCTCTGAAGACAAGCTGTCAGAGCTGCCATCTGCACCAGCAGTCCCAGGTGGTTAAAAACAGAAGAACTATAAATGCAAATGGCCCAGAGCTTCAGTCTAGACAAGGCAGAGTCCAACAGTTTCAGTGCTGAATCTCAGCTAAGCACAGACAGAAGGTAGACAAATGGGAACAAATTCAGCCCAAAACACTCTGCCTGCCCAGTACATTTTAGCAGTCCTTCTTATACAGTTAATGCTGACTTGGGCAAATTTTACTTCCCCTCGGATTTAGTTTAAAGGTTTTGAGACCTGTTTAGCCACTGGCCAAAGAATGCTGCTGGAACAGGAGTTTCCATGTGCCATCAGCAGACACTGCAGTTACACTGCTTCACCTGACTGAAGAATGAATTATAATATGAAGATTACCTGGACTGGGTAGAATATTGCCTGGAGTGTAGGAAGAGTATCTGTAAAATAGTGATCCCAGATTTCAGACAGGACATCGATGCGATCCTCACCTAGGAAAACAGAGCAAGAGTGAGCAACAGGGATACTAAAATCAAGTTGAGTTTTCCCACTGCTCTTTAATTCCCCAAATAAGAGATACAAACGCACTCTTCATAGTCACAATTTCCATCCAAAACTGGACATCACTCAGCTAAGCTTCACCTTAGCTGACAGAGACACATAAATTGCTCTGTCACTTACTGCAAAGCAGACAGCTCTGTGCAAAACATGAGACCAATTCCAACAAAAGAGTGAAGGTCCTCAACGAGGCTGGGAGCATGGCCACATATTAGCAGCTGGGTCTGAAAACCAGCAGGTCACAGCCAACATCAACTGCTCTGCAGCAACTGAGTCAGGGAGAACATTCACAGGGCTGAGTCAACTCCCAAACACAGACACAGCAGTCAGGATCCACAAAGCCCCTGTGCTCCTCTCAAACATAGCACTTCGGAAAGTTCCCAAAAGAAACCCACTTGTAGCCACCCCTCATATGACTCCAGCTTGTACAAACCTCCCCAAACATGAGTATTTAAAATGAAAGCAGACTAAGTTACACAACTCCTGATTCCCAGAACAGGAAGACAACTGTGGTCAAAAGCCTGTTCTTAACAAACAAATGCTTTACTGAACAAAATCATTTCAATAGACATTTTAAATTATGTTCATAGGCTTGACTTAGAGCTATGTGTTCCTCAGCATTTGGGCCCAAAACCTCTAAGTCTTTTAGGAGATTTTTTCCTATCCCAAAGGGTTTTTTTTGCAACTATTTGTTGGGGGTTTTTGGTTTTGTTTTTTTGGGGGTTGTTGGTTTTTTTTGTTTGTTTTTTTAACTTTTAGATACCTTCCCCAGAAATTTCAAGTGCAAATACAAATCCAAGTTTAATAACACAATGTTTCTGACAGAAGTTTTCCAGAAGCCTCAGCAGGAGCTCACAAGCAGCCCAGACTCAAGGAGCAGTAACAAAAGACAGCTGCTCAAATCAGCTTTGAAGGCTCAGCCTCAAGGGGACTAAAGGCCCTACATAAGGAACTGGAACACATGTGAGATTGTAACTCAAAGAAGCCTTATCACTGTGTACTGAAGTGCTTTCCCCATCTGGACATTGCCATGCAGGCTTTTACTGTGCTGACCCATAGGTTGTATTGCTTAGCACACAGTCAGAGAGACAGCAGGACCAGATCCTGGAGCTTTTTCCTTTTGAGCAGAGAGCCCACTGATGGGCAGGAGGATTCAGAGCAAGGCGTCACTGTGTCAAGTCCTACACTGGCTTCAAAACTGGAACTGCAAGCAGATGACCACCTACCCAACACCCCCACACCAGCTCCTACTACCAGAAACTGCCACCTATAAGTGAAAAAGACAACAGGAAACAGACTAATTGAATGTTTAAATCTTTTCCTCTTCTGACTCCTCCCCAGGACTGCAAGGCTTTGGAGCATGGAGGCAGAAAGAAATGTCATAGAACACTTCTGAAGAGGAATGGGGAATGGTTTGTTCCTTCAAGAAAACATAAATCCTGCAGGCATTTGAAGATATTCTGACAGACTGTATAAAGAAAAGGCACATTAAAATAAGAGGCTGTGATTTGAAAAACAGACACAGTAAAACATTGCCATGCCCTGCAGCAGGAACATTATTCTGTCTGTGAGTACTGGGACAGGAGGAATTTTCCAGGAAGAGAGAGCTAACCAAGAAGCACGTACAAGAAGTTCTTGTTGCTGTAACCACAAGACCTGCAACAAGCCTACACATCATGAACAAAAGGTGCCTATGAGTCATCTCCTGCAGAGATGCCAGCCTGCACGGGCAAAGTGGCTCCTGTGTCACTTCAAACTAGGGACAAAAAAAAGAGGCACAGGAAAAGGGTTTTGCTCTCTGCCTGGGAAATTTCATTTTACCCAAATTACTTGAGCAGTTGCAAACTACTCCTGGGCAGCTCTCAGCTTATTACAGACTGAAACTCAATTTTCATAATGCTAAAAAAGATATTGGAATAGATCTATATGAATACTGAGAAAAGGGGTCTTAGAAGAAAGATGGGGACAGACTTTTAGCAGGACCTGTTGGGACAGGACAAGGGGTGATGGTTTGAAACTAAAGGAGGGGAGATTTAGATTAGATAGAAGGAAGATTTCAATTTACTTTTTATGCCGAAGGTGGTCAGACACTGTCCCAGGTTGCCCAGAGAGGTGGCAGATGTCCCATTCATCCCTGGAACCATCCCAGGTCAGGTTGTTTGGGGCTCTGAGCAAGCTGCTCTAGTTGCAGATGTCCCTGCTGAGTGCAGGGGGTTGGACTAGATGAGCTTGGAAGGTCCCTTCCCGCCCAAACCAGTCTATGATTCTATGATTACAGAAAACCAAAGCTACTACAAGCTGTGCAGCATTCATTCTGAAGAGCTGGCTGTGGCAGGGCAGGCACCCACATTCAGGAAAAAGCACAAATCTGTCTTTTTTCCTCCCTTACAGGACCAGTGCTGAAAAAACATGCACCTAGCAGGATGCTGGCAACAGCATAGCTCCTTCAGGGTTCAAGTCCTACAGCTTGCTGGGCAGGCAGAGAAGTCACTTGGTGAAGAGCAGTGTGGAGCAATCCAGCAGCAGCAATGATGCAACATTCTAAGTGTCTATTGGCATTTAATGACCCAGATACAGCAGCATGGTGATTAGCAAGGGATCTTCCCTACAGGCTACAAAACTGGGTCAAATCAAACAGCCTAGTTTTGAATAAAGACATGTGCTCTAGACAGCTCCCTCTGCTTGAGCAGCCTTAATAAATGTGACTAACTCCCCACACATCCAACACAGAGTCACTGTGGCTCTGCAGTAGCAAGTCTCTGTGGTTTGAAGAGAACTTCATGCATGATCAACTTCTTTCCTCAAGGATTTCATTCCCACCCAAGTGACTGTTTTTTCCTTAAATTTATACACAGCCTGTTAGTTCAGCTCTCGAATGCATGACACAGTAACCAGATCGTGCTTACATTGAGCTGGAAGTAACACTGAGAAATAAAAGACAAAAGGCAGTTCTCAGCAGTTTTGCAAGAGGATCCATGTCCAGCTCAAAACTGCTTTGAGCCCAGGTTCAACTGCCACACAAGCCCCATGTTCCTACTCTCATGATGAAGGTGTGGCTGGTGGGAGTGTGCAGCTACATGGCTACTCAAACAGCGTTCCATCCCTTAAACCTTACAAGGGCTGCAGTGCAACCTGGCTTCTAAGAGGTTGTGTGACACCCTACAACAGTCCCAGGAAGGGTTGTATGCTTTCCAGGCATGCAAATCATGTCTGGCAACCATCCAAAGCACTGCTCCCTTCCAAAAGGAGTTTCTTACTATACTTGCCTTCACACAGCTTAACCTTCTCCTCTATAAACAGCAAGCCTTTCGCAAGGAGCTGGTTCTGCCAAGAGAGAAGAGAGACATGCATTTGCCTTTTCTGAGATTTTAAATAACATGGAAGAATCCTTTTTTTTTTCAACTGTTTGCATCCAGTTATCTACAGATCAGTCATATTGTAGTACTTTCTCCCAGCATCACCACCAGACCTGGTCTCACTCTGAGTGCTCTACCTTCCTTATCCCCTTTCTTGTTCAGCCAGACATGAGAACACGACAGACAAAGAAGATGGTTGAAACACCTGCAAGAAGTGGGAAGAAAAAACCTATCCTGGGTCACAGGGAGGGAGTGAAGAAAATCAAATGGTTAACATAAGAGTGCATAGCCATATAAGCTATAGCTCAGCTATATGCTGGAGGTGATCAAAGGGCTAAATGCTACCTAAACATCCTACTCTTCTTCCTTTACAACAGCTCAGTGCTTGTCTGACTGCACAGTAAGCTGTTCACCTTCTGAGCTCTCACTTCTCTATTCCTGCCTATTCTCTTTCTATGGGGCTGGCTTTTGCTATATTCAGCAGCTGGATCATCTCAGTATGCAATCTGAAGCTGCAGAAGAAGTGGCAGGAGCTAGTCTTTCTAAATAAACTTAACTATCACAGACCAGACAGATCAAGATATCAAGGTGCTTGTTTTTAGTTCAGGATATCTAAATCTCTGATAAGATTTCTGTTCCCCTTTCCCCAAACGTAAGAATGGTGCAAATCCAACACCTGCCTGTTTGTTCTCCCAACAGTACTAGGAGAATTAGGGATTCTGAAAAGCTTTGAGAATCACAGAGAAAGGAGCTGCTATCACCACATAACATGCTATTACTGCATCCTGCAAGGTCCAGTCCTACCACGAGATCATGCTGATGGAGAACAAAGCCTTCTGCCCCTCTAAATGGATTCAATATCAGGGCAGCACAAGTTACTCTGAGATCTCTCTCTCTCTCATGCTCATCCTTCAGCTTTTAACAGGTAACCAAAGCTGCACCTTTCAATCTTGCATCAGCTGAGGAGCAAGGCTCATCTTTTTTTCACTCCTAATGGACACTGCCCGGACACCACCACAGCTTCCTGCTGAGCTGCCATCCCCATACATCTGCCCATGTGCTCCTGCTCTGGATGACAGATCTGCCTCCTGTAACCACATACCAGGCTGGCTCATTCCTGACACACACAAGCAAGGCCACTATGTAAACCACCCCGAGCAAGGAGAGCAGCACACCACTGCCTTCTCCCTACAACAAGCAGCAATACTAAACCAGGGTACTGGTTTAGCTGGAGGGAATAAAAAGAAGGAAAAATTGCTCTGTGATATTCTCCACTTGCACTTTGCTTTCCAGAACAAAAGAAAAACTTGCCACTCAAGAGTTGTTCTTGTTAGCATCAAGCATCATTGAAACACACAGAGGAGGAAGGGCTCTCCCTTAAAGAGTATCTAACCAAACAGACTCCAGAAGTCTTTTGCAAGTAGGCTGAGGCTGACGGGCTGAAGAGGCCACCACACATCCTATCACAGTAAGGAAACATTTCTGGATGCATTGTCCTGGTGGAGAATTTATATTCAAAAAGCTGTCAGGAAGGAAAATACTGACATTGACACAAACAAGGGGCTGAATTCCAGAAGCTCCTTTTGGTTAGGAATCTTACTGCATGCAAGGCAAGCTCTGAGACCCTTTGGGGCTGGTTGCCGCTGCAATACTAGAGAGAAATTTTTCTGTTGGCATCTTTGTCAAGATTTTAGCAAACAGGGCACAGAAGGAAGAACAAGTCCGCCACTCAAAAATATGTATTGTGCTCTTATTGTCAAAAGAATGCAGAATTTAGGTTCCTTTTAAATAAGTTACACAACCAAACTAGAGCATTTTTAAGAGCAACACAAGGGCTGCAAGTGTGTAATTTGAATGACCCATCCAAGTCACAAGACTTTGCCCTTCAGTAGCTCTAGCAGGGTGCAAAAGCAATCCTAGCCATGCAGTACTGGCAAGCTAGAAACAAATTGCAATACTCTACTATTAACCAATCTAGGAATTTCAGCACAGGAAGCAGAGCTGACTTGAACAGCAGATTTTAGATTTGTTCAGCAGAGATAAATAACTACACATGTCAGGCTCTGGACCACCAAAAAAAAAAAAGGAGTTTCCAGTAAAAAAAAACCAACAACAAAGAGAAAGGAATAAATCTGGAATGGAAGAAGTTATGAGGGGAATAAAACATGAATATTTTTTCTGCCTTAACACTCAGATAATGTTAGGAGTGATATTGCACTTTAATCCTTCCAAATACTTTCAGTTGATTAATGAACTACTTCAATTCTGTATTTTTCAACCTACATCTCAATGTGATTACCTCTCATATATTGCAGGGGAAATTTACAGCTCTTTTGTAACCTTGTGCCACTTTAAACTACTATGTCATAAAAAAGTATGTACACATACATATATATGTGTCATGCTTATTTTCTTGTGTTTCTTTCAAGAGATATGAATTCGATCTCCATCTGCACTAGAACATTAGGTTCCAGGGTAATGAAGTCCCTCCTGCTGTATGTGAAAGTCAGGTTCATGACCTCCTGAGGAACCTGAACATACGTAAGTCTATGGGACCTGATGAGATGCACCCCAGAGTCCTAAAAGAATTGGCTGATGTAGTCGCCAAGCCACTCTCAATAATATTTGAGAAATCCTGGCAGTCAGGTGAAGTTCCTAGTGACTGGAAGAAGGGGCATGTTACAGCCATTTTCAAAAAGGGTGTAAAGGAGGACCCTGGGAACTACCGACCTGTTAGCCTTACCTCTGTGCCTGGGAAAATCATGGAGCAGATTCTCCTAGAAGTTCTGCTAAGGCATATGGAGGAGAGGGAGGTAATCAGAGACAGTCAGCATGCCTTCACTAAGGGCAGATCCTGTCTGACAAACCTAGTGGCTTTCTACGATACTGTGACTACCTCAGTGGACAAGGGACAACCTGTGGATGTGATCTATCTGGACTTGTGCAAGGCCTTTGACACAGTCCCCCACAACATTCTATTGGCCAAGTTAGAGAGCTATGGATTTGATGGGTGGACTGTTCAGTGGATAAGGAACTGGCTGGCTGACCGCATCCAGAGGGTAGTGGTTAATGGCTCAAAGTCCAGCTGGAGATCAGTGACAAGTGGTGTCCCTCAGGGCTCTGTACTGGGGCCTGTACTGTTTAATATTTTTATAAATGATATCGACAGCAGCATTGAGTGCACCATCAGCAAGTTTGCAGATGACACCAAGCTATGGGGTGCTGTTGATAAGTTGGAGGGGCAAGATGTCATCCAGAAGGACCTAGACAAGCTGGAGAGGTGGGCCCAGGTGAACCTCATGAGCTTCAACAAGACCAAGTGCAGGGTCCTACACCTGGGTCGGAACAATCCCCACTATCAATACAGGCTAGGGGATGAGATGATGGAGAGCAGCCCTGCAGAAAAGGACTTGGGAGTGCTGGTGGACAAGAAGCTGGACATGAGCAAACAGTGCACACTGGCAGCCCAGAAGGCTAATCGCATCCTGGGCTGCATCAAAAGAAGCGTGGCCAGCAGATCCAGAGAGGTGATTTTGCCACTTTACTCTGCTCTGGTGAGACCTCATCTGGAATACTGTGTCCAGTTCTGGAGCCCTCAATACAGAAAGGACATGGATCTGATGGAGCAGGTCCAGAGGAGGGCCACAAAAATGATCAGGGGGCTGGAACACCTCTCCTACGAGGACAGGCTGAAGGAGCTGGGATTGTTCAGCCTGGAGAAGAGAAGACTTCGGGGGGACCTAATAGTGACTTTCCAGTACCTAAAGGGAACTTACAAGAAGGCTGGAGAGGGCCTGTTTGCAAAGGCCTGGAATGAAAGGACAAGGGGCAATGGTTTTAAACTGGAGAGGAGTAGATTTAAATTGGACATTAGGAAGAAGTTCCTCACCACAAGGGTGGTGGAACACTGGCACAGGTTGCCCAGGGAGGTGGTTGAGGCCCCATCCCTGGAGGCATTCAAGGCGAGGCTTGACAGGGCTCTGGGCAAGCTGATCTAGTTGGGGATGTCCCTGCCCACTGCAGGGGGGTTGGACTAGATGACCTCCAGAGGTCCCTTCCAACCCTAACCATTCTATGATTCTATTCTATGAATTTACATACACATCTTGAGCTCTCTAATTTTTCAGATACCTTGCTTATAAGTTAGTATTATTGATGCTTTCTGCTTTCAGAGGTTTTATTTTATGTTATTTTACAGCTCTGTACACAAAATATGCATTTGTACATCATTAAGGGCAGCACAGTTCTATTAAACCCAGATAGATTAATAATTCCATGTAGTAATGAATTTATAATGTTTTTATGAATGTACTGAGTAATTCCATGTGCTCAATAGATTGAATCATCTCATTCTTAAGGTTTCTGAAGAAAGACAAAAAAGATCCAGCTCCCTGCAATTGCTGCAGATGTTTCAATTATTCTCTCAAATTTTCCTTTTTCCCATGGAAGAGAGAGACTTACAAAAACACAACCACCACCACCACACTTCACTTCCCTTGTCCTCATCTTAAAAAATATCTAGAACTTTTACTTATCTATCTTTTCTGCTAGAATCACAGGGTCAGAAATGGGTTCAATCTGAACATTACCCCCTGAGATCAAGCCAGAGAGGTGCATTTTCATTAAAAACCCCTACAGGGTTTGCTGACTAATCCATACCATCTAATAAAAGCAGCCACAGAGGAGGTCTGTATCAGAACTGGTCTAGATTACAAGCCCCATTTTACTGCTTTATCACCAGTTGCCAGAGGCAACACAGAGGCACAGAGCTAAGAGGAAAAACCAATCTTTTCTTTGCAAGCAAGACCAGATAAAGACTCACACCAAGTGAGCTTGAAGGGTGCACTGATTTGGAAAAAGTTTAGCTGCCACCTGCCATCTCCCTGCAATTACAGCTAACTTGGAACTTGGGGAGGCAGGTTTTCCTGGATCCCCAGGGAGAAGCCCTCACCCTGCTCTTGGGACACCATGAGCTGCTCCAAACCTGCCCTTACTCTGGCAACGGTGAAGCAGGGAAACAGAGCCCTGAGTTAACGTCCCAGCATGTGCCTGCAGTCAAGAAATGTGGAGAGAGCTGTTTTGCAGTAGACAACCTCCCTACTTTTCTCAGTGCAGAACATCACAATAGCTGTTTCAGGCATGCCAACAGGAGTTTACCTGAGCACCCATCTAATTACAGACTGATTTTGTTTTCCTTTGCTGTCTCCAAGCTGAACAGGGCCAATATGAAAAAACCCCTATTAAAATGAACAAATTAATACTAGTTCATCAAACAGAAATATAAGCTTGGAGTGAGGAGTCAGCTGTTCCAGAGCAAACTCAGAATAATTGACCTCATTTTGCTGAGCGAAAACAGCTTTTTTTTTAACATATTACAGCATTTCTGAACTGCAGCCCCTTCCTCTAGCCAACTGAGGCTTTGTGCTCAAGGGTTAAACCGCACTTTGACAGGCTCTACAAGCACATAGCCACTGCTTCTTGGATGGTAATCTGAGGAAAAGAAAGCATCACCCAAACTTACTTGGCAAGTATTTTCTACAAAGTGATGCCAGTTGCACACAAACACCTACCCTACCTATCTCTTGGCAGTGCTCTAAAAAATATCTGTGTGAGCTGCAGCATCTCACACCTGGAGCAGCCCCTACCTAGCCTTTTGTTTTTCCTCTAGAAAGAAGGGAAATAGTGACAGAGGCAGAGAGATCATTTTGATCCTACTTAGAGAACAAATTGCAACATCAATATGAAATAACATCCTGAAATGACTCTTCTAGAAACAGATCAAAAAGAAAGCCCACTCCAAGGGATAAAGTGAGGCAGGAGGAGCGAGGAGAGCAGACCAGGCAAACTGAGTAGGCAGCACTAGAGCACTAACAGTGCTGAGCTGTGGGTGACTCTTTCCATGATAACAAAACTGGGCAGTTGCTACGGAGTATCTGGAGTTGCTCCATGAAAGTCCAGTCCCAGAAAGTGCCAGATGGAGCAGAAATAATTAGCAGACCTGCATGAAGAGAGGTTCTCAGCTAGTGAGGAGAAAAATACAATATAAAAGACCTACTTGAGCCAAAAGAGTATTGCAGACATGCATCTGAGCTCTGCAAATCATACAAGTGAGAGTTCAGTCCCTGGCAGCAGGGCAGAGACAGCCAGAGAAGAGCTAGCACTGCCTCTCTCCAGCAATAACCATCACTCCAACAACCTACACAACTATCGCCTTGCCTTGCTGTGAAACAGGGAGAAGTAGACAACTGGCACCAAAGGAAAGAAATGACACACTCACCAGGTTTCTCTCTTCGACTAAGCAGGAAATGGAGACACATGGCATTTTCAGCTGTCAGCATGGCTTTACAGAACAGCCTTTCAAAGGAGAGCAAGCATCATTAAAGATGCTGGATGGGCTGGGGTCACAGAATCACACAGAATGGTGGGGGTTGGAAGGGACCTCTGGGGATCATCTAGTCCAACCCCTCTGCTAAAGCAAGGTCATCCAGAGCAGGTTGCCCAGGATCACCTCCACATGGCTTTGGAATCTCTTCAGAGAAGGAGACTCCACAACCTCTCTGGGTAGCCTGGGCCAGGGCTCTGGCACCCTCACTACAAAGTTTGTCATTATCTTCAGATGGAACCTCCTGGGTTCCAGTTTGTGCCCACTGCCCCTTGTCCTGTCACTGGGAACCACTGAAAAGAGTCTGGCCCCAGCCTCTTGCCCCCAGCCTTTAGATACTGATAAACATTGAGAAGATCCTCTCTCAGTCTGCTATTCTCCAGGCTAAGCAGCACCAGGGCTCTCAGCCTTTCCTCCTCCCAGAAATGCTGCAGCCCCCTCAGCAACTTGGGAGCTTCTGCTGGACTCTCTGCTGTAGTTCCTTGTCTCTCTTGAACTGGGGAGCCCAGACCTGGACCTAGGACTCCAGATGTGGCTTCATTAGGGCAGAGTAGACAGGGAGGAGAATCTCCCTTGACCTTGAGAGGATAAAATCAATTTTGGCTTGGATCTGAGCCTGTCTCTTTGCTGCTGCAGCTTACTTTTGCAGCTACTGATTATCCTCTTGCTATTTTGACTGCTCAACAACCCAGCAAGAAGGGAGCTTGCATGTTGTGGTTTTGCATACAAACAGAAAGCTGGACCTAGTTCTGAGTCAGGGCTTGTCCCTTCCCATGGCTCTCCACTGCAGCAGGCTGGAAAACATCTAACAGCTTTGCTTCTGGTTTGAAGACAAAGCTCTCACTGGATTAAATGCGGAAATAAAGTCCACTCAGCATCCCTCATCTCTCAGCTCTGCCAACACAGGCAGTGAACATCAGGCTGGAGAGAAATCAACTCTGGGCATCTGACCTTCTGCATTGCAGCCTGTGGGTGTTGGGAGAGGTTACAGTGCCTGGGAAGGGACTGGGTCTCCCTGTCTGAGGAGGAGACAGTCTGGAGTTAACATGCATAAAGTGGGCAGTTCTGCTGAAGTGGTTAGCTATGAAATAGACAGCATTTCTAATTTCCCCTGTGAGTTTCAAGATTAACAAGCCTTCAGAGACCGAAAAGAAATAGTTCATCCTTTCTAAAGGTTTTCATAGAATCATAGAATCATAGAACAGTTAAAGCTGGAAGAGACCTTGGAGATCATCAAGTCCAGCCTTTGTCCTAGCCCTATCAACTTGCTAAATGATGACCCCCAACGCAACATCTACCCGTCTCTTAAACACCTCCAGGGATGGTGACTCAACCCCCTCCCTGGGCAGCCTGTTCCAATGGCTGACAACCCTTTCAGAAAAGAAATTCCTCCTAATGTCTAGCCTGAACCTCCCCTGGAGCAATTTCCATCCATTTCCCCTTGTCCTATCACTCTCCACTAGGGTGAACAGACCAGTCCCTGCCTCTCTACAACCTCCCTTCAGGTAGTTATAGAGAGCGATGAGGTCTCCCCTCAGCCTTCTCTCTTCCAGGCTAAACAGGCCCAGATCCCTCAGTCTTTCCTCATAAGGGTTATTATGCCCAAGGTGCAGCACCTGGCATTTGGCCTTATTGAACTTCACGGAATTGGCCTTGGCCCAGCAAACCAGCCTGTCTAGATCTCTCTGCAGAGCCTCCCTTCCCTCAAACAGATCGACACCTCTGAAACACCTCTCCTACGAGACCAGGCTGAGGGAGCTGGGATTGTTCAGC
>VWZO01022059.1:716-22387 GCA_013396975.1 Bucco capensis | reverse complement strand
AGGCTGGAGAGGGCCTGTTTGCAAAGGCCTGGAGTGAAAGGACAAGGGGCAATGGTTTTAAATTAGAGAAGAGTAGATTTAGACTGGATATTAGGAAAAAGTTCCTCACCGAGGGGGTGGTGGAATACTGGAACAGGTTGCCCAGGGAGGTAGTTGGTGCCCCATCCCTGGAGGCATTCAAGATGAGGCTTGACAGGGCTCTGAGCAACCTGATTTGTTGGGATGTCCCTGCCCAGTGCAGGGGGATTGGACTAGATGACCTCCAGAGGTCCCTTCCAACCCAAACCATTCTAAGATTCTATCATTCTATGATTTACAGTATATGGGCACATGAAAATGTAATTTCTGCTTTTCATACATTTTACATCTGATTTTCTGAATTTTCATTTTCATGTGTTCAAGCTCAGTAGTGAAAACAACAGGTTTCAGTAATAATAAGAATTCAAAAGACAGCATGGGGGACTGCTTGATTTTCAAAGATGCTTGTTATTAGATCAAGGTGCTTATTACAGGTACTGTGTGAAGAAGAACACAGTAATGGCATCAACAATTCATGAGGGCAAAAGAAAAGTTTCAAATTCTGTGAAAGACATTCAGAAAATGTATCACCGGACATTGTTAGGAAATAGGAGCAGGGAAAACTCAAGTTTTCAGTTCATCTGCAATGAAAAGTTTGCTTTCAAATCGCTATAAGCTTTCCTTGAAGAAGTGGATGAAATTTTAAAATTTACTTAAAGATAAATCTATTGATAATTATAATTCAAGGCCACAAATTACTCTTAGTAATGTTGAATTGTCTCATTTATAAATATTTTATACTTGTCTTCTGGAAAATATCACAATGAAGCTTAGGTTGAAATAAAGATTGAATTTCTTTCCCACCTCTTGTAAAAATAGTATTTCCTTTCCTGTAAAATACTGCTACTTGACAAAGTTACATGTTTATTTTTTTTCTGCCTTTTTTTTTTTTTTCAGTGAAGGCTAGCAGAGTAATTGAACATAGGGAGAACATTCATACAGAATGTGGAGCTCAAAGGCATACCATATTTCCTAGACATTACATTTTCAGTAAGGTGTACATCTGGAAGTTATGTCCACTGTCAGCTCTTTTTATAAGAGCACAACCTAGGTCATAATAGTTCTTCAGCTACGGAAGTAATGGATATAGAGAGATGAGCAAATGGATTTGTACTGCCACTTCCATGTTGAAGTTTAGCATCATCTGTTTGTGAAGCACATGTGAATTTCTTAGGGAATGGAGTGCCTTCCTGCTTCTGTCTAGATCCAGCTGTAGCAGAACACCATTAAGTTTTCTAATTACCCTTCTGAGGCAACTGAAGCAATCCTCCCTAATTTGAAGCACAGGAGGAGTTAGAATAATATGATATGCAGAAAGCAAGATTTTATATATATACATATATTTTTTCCAAGATTCATTTTGAATACTTTAAATTGGAGACTGTATGGCATGTATGTTTTTGAGAGTTTCTAGAGATTGCTTAGTTCTTGAACCAACATGAACAGACTGGATAATACAGATGTTTACTTGCTTTTGGAGGAGTCAGTTCTTGAGAGGTCATATTTTTGTCCTCTGCCAGACTGTAATTATTATACGTTTAATAGGGTTAGAGGTCTATTTAAAGATATACCTGAACAAATAGCTTTTGTAGGCATAACTTTATAGTTTTTATGCTTCTGTGATTAAAGGAATAATACCAAAATGATTGCTAGCTATTAGAAGAACACATCTCAACGTGTGACTTCTTTTTAAACTTTTTTTTCAAGTTAGGCATTAATGCATTGGATGGCAAGTTGACACCAAATCAAACCACTTCTTGTATAAAAATCACATGGAAAAAGAAATCTAAGATTTGCACTATCACCAGTGCTCAGAGACAGACATATGCTGTATTTTATTAGTGTGCTTCCTAGTGATTTTGGATGAGCTTTAAACAATCCTGCTTGGTGGTCTCTTTCAAAGAGCAATGCAAAGTCTGCAAAAGAGAACAAAGCCATTGTGAGATTATTTTTAAAAATTAAGCCAATGTCCTAGAAATGTGCTTGTAAATTCTCTTTCTAATTGGAAGCATTCTAATCCAATGCTGCCAAGTGAATCTGATTGCAAAGTTAATTGCTCTTATGTAACAACTAATATCTGTCAGTAACACACACTGCATAACACTGGCAGCTTTTGAAAAGTTTGGTCCCTTTGCCCCTTCTTTCTTTGTTGTTCTATTTACTGTGCCCAGTTAATGTGCTCTTGTGCCATAATAATCTCTAGCTAAATGGTAATTGCTCTATTGACAGCACTACTGTACATTTTTGACACATCATTATTCATACTTAACCACTTGACCTGGAATAAATGTTAAAGCAATTACAACTGAGAGCTTTTCTATGAGAAAATTGAGGCAAAGTTTAAAGATAATCAAAATGCAAAGCTGATCATGATAGCAACTGGAAAAATGGCAAATCCTATTACACAGATTTTTATTAGCCAAGTTGATGCCAGTGGATATTATCTGGTAATTTAGTCTTATTAAAAAGAAAATAAAGCAGCTAATTGTTTACTATTCTGGAACTTATTCCAGCTTGCAATTTGCAACTGAAATTAAACTTTATGTGGCTCATCCATTTTGTCACATTGAAATATGAAAATCATTTAATACAAAGCACATCTGCTCATTCCTTGCCATCGTACTGGCAAATCTTCATTCAGTATGTTTCATACCTGTTGAGGCATTACATTCATTCATACAGCAAAAATATTTTAGATATTCATCTTTCAGATCTTAAAACTCATAATATTTTTCCTCCATTATACATATCTTTTACAATCACAGAAAATGTGCAAGTGTAATCTGTTGTTGGCTTGGAGACGTTAGAAAGAATTTGGAAATGGAGAGGGACACAATTATTGCTACACAATTGTGTGAAAATTTGTCCAAATCTCCCAGAGTAGCATTTTGTTTTGATAGTTAATTGCATATTTGCTCTGGTTGTTTGTATTCTAACAGGAAAGTAAATGTTCTTAATTTTGTTTTTTGGTTTTTTTAAAAAGTGGCATCTCAAACCATTTCACAGGACTCAACTGCCGCATGATGCCTTCAGTACAGTGCTTTCAGTAAAAGCTGTAATTATAAAACAATGCCAAAAGACATCAAGAAAGGGATAGTGTAAGTTTTTACTGCCCCCATCTGAACTATGAGGCTTGCTTGAAAACCACCATTAGGATGCAGAATACTGATTGTTGATATGTCACTATTGCTGTCATGGGAGAACTGTTGTAAGGGCCAGAAACATATAGTGGTTTCTATATTAATGAAGTTTTTCCACATTCAATGAAAGAAAAAAAAGATTGGGGGAGGGTAATTAATAAAATAGTAAAAACTGGACAAAATCTTCTCTTTTCATGTCAATTCACAGCAAGAAGTACTTGTGCAGTAATGCTTTATCAGGCAGATAAGTCTTTTTTTTTTTCTGTAGAGCTCTTTCAACTCCCTATTAACTACTTCAGTATACTGTATGCTTATCAAAATGATAAAAGATTGTTCAGAGGGAATTTAATAGCTTAATTCTTAAACTTTAATTCACATTATCATTTCTGATTAGTTATAAAGGAGTTTTTACAGTAAACATAAAACACCACCCATTGTCTAACAAATTTTCCAAAACTGGTAGGCAGACTAAACTCATCTAGGTCTCTTGCCTAGGTAGGCACAGCAATTTTTGGTGTGTGGTGACTTCAGGTGAGATTGTTGTGTTTTAAGTCACTTTATGTATGTATTAATCTGTATTATTGTTATTCATGTTGTTTCTTTGTTCTTTTATTGTTCTATTAAGCTCTCCTCATCTCAGCCCATGAGGTTTTGCATTTTTCTTCCCAGTTTTCCTTCCCATCCCACCAGGTTGGGGGGTGTGGAAGCAGTGGGAGAGAGACTGTGTGGGGCTCGGTTGCCAACTGGTCTAAACCACAACACATACATATTTATTATCAACATTATTAATTATGTCAGCTCTCAGCCTTCAAGTGTTAAGGAACTTGGGAATTAAGTCCATGTTTCACTTCTAAGTTTTTTATTGCAACACTTACTTCTGTGTTCATCAGAATTTAAGCAGTGCAGATTATTCCCACTAGATAAAACTTTTGTTTGGTTGATTTTTGCATATAATTTTCTAATATTTTCATTCCTGGTCTGTGTACTTTCCTGTTTGTTTTATATGCATAATACATTAAGTCTTGCTTTTTCTATAGGCATGGATGCAGAACTAAATGTCCTGTCGTGTGTTTTGCTCTCTTTTTCTTTGTAGACCAAACATCTTTTTAGTTCAGCAATCACTGATTCAGGATTTTAATGCATTTCTTGTATAGTAATGAGCGATTATGTCATAATTTCCAAACCACATTTTTGTTAATTCAGATAATCTTTCATATAGGCCTTTTTTTTGATGCTAACTGAAAGACTGCACAGAACAGCAAACAATTAACAATTTTGTTTCAGCAAAGAGGGTGGTACACAGTAATTCCAATAAGGCCATTTCATTGTCTACTTTTTGTAATAGAATTCTTCTCCCTCCTCTTAGAAAACTTAATGTTGCGTAGTGTTTAGCATGTGTTCCTCAGATATAATAAAAGAAAGACAACTACCACGACCAATATACTGTTGTTCCCTGTCAGTCTGCATTTAGTAGCAGAGAGGAGTGTATAGGTAAAGAGAGTAATTACTGTTGTTAGGCTTCACTCATTTGGAGAAGAACTAATGAGATTGCTTGTTAACATCCTGAGATTTATTTTTTTTTTTACAACAAAGCATTTTGAAATTTGTTGAATTTTCCATCTTTTGAGTCTTCATTGTTACATTTTCAACTTGTTATACTGAAGCAGGTGTGTCAAGAAATCATTAACCTCTTGGATTTATGTCTAGAGTTTTCTGAGTTTTCCTCCTGCTCTGGAGGAAAGGATTGTAAGGCTGAAACTGTGTCAAGAATTCACACTTTTAAGGATTTAAGGAAATTGGCAAGATTCACCAAACTATACTTTTGTAACAATTGCTGACATTGGAAATAGCCTGAGTTCTAAAATATTTAGTCTTGTTGAAACACTGTACACATGCCAAAAAAACCCCCACATTGTTACATTGTTCATAGTAATGTGTAGCCAGTAGCTAACCTGGCTTGGAAGATTCATGTGGGATTTATTCAGTGCAGTTTTGGAGACAATATGTACCATCTGAGACTTTGCAAAAATATTAGATGGCAAATCTTATGTCTTACATAAGATTCAGTGAAAACACGTTAACTGCTGCTTTTAAAAATTATGTTTTGAAAGACTCTAGGACAGAATCATGAAGACAAGGGAAATAAATTTCCCCTCAGAAGAGGATGCAATCACAACATGATGTAGTTAACACTGCTTAACACTCCTACATTTTACTGAATCTTTCCTTGCAAAAGGTGTTACAAATTTCCAAATATCATGTTTTAATATCCACATCAAGTTCAATAAAATAATTTGCTGGTATGTTTACAGACTTGGAAATCATATGTGAACAAGAAAACAAATGTAGCTTGTCTTCCGTAAGCCATAGATAGATTCAACTGTAGGAAGTATGAAACAAAGAAAGACGTTTGTATACATGCAGCTTTCTTTTTATTGTGAGGAGAGCAGCATGATGATTCTTGGGTATGTCTTTCTTCAGCTTAAGTATTTGGCTGAATTTATACTCAGGTCGACTATACATACCTGTGTGTATTTTGTAAGGATATTTCTGAATCAGCTCTGCTCCAAGTTTAAGGAAATGTTCTAGGTGTCAGTGAACAGAACCCTACTGGTTCAATAAATAAATGAAACTGGAAAAAGGAAAACAGGTCACAAATGTGGGTCTCTGCTACTTGTACAGCAGAGCTATATCCTTAAATACTTGTGGCATTGTGAGTGCACCGAAGCCCTAAGTGGCACACTTTCCAGGCTTCTCAGCATAGCAGTCATCAGTTTTGTCCATCTTCCAAACAGACTTTTGTCACACTGAAAGAAAATAAAAGACTTAGTAGCAGGATGCTGTCAAATCAAAAGCCGAATGAGGATGTGTGGAGGTGGAATGTGGAAGGGAAGACCTTAGGGCTCTCTGCTTCCTGACTAAAAGGAACCCTTGGGTAAAGGAGGAATGGACCCTAGGTTCACAGAACTAAAGATGGCAAGAGAGTGAGGGACAAACAGAGCTCTTGGTGTTACAGAGAGGAGATCATAGGAATGCACACACATGAGACAAACATTGGCTTTGCAATGCAAGCATGGCCTTGCATTGGCTATCATGGGTTGACTGAGTAAGAAACTCTGGACCTCACTAGGAGGTGCACAGTATGGAATCATTTGAGGTAGACTGGTGTATCTGGTTGGGTTGACTACACACATGGCTTTCAGACAATCTATAGAAAACAGAACCAAGCATATATTCTTGCATATGCAGTGCTCACTGCTGCCTCTTTCAACAGTATGTTTACACATGTGCACAAAATTTTGGTTTAGAAAAATAAGTCTCTGAAACAAAGTATAACTAATTGATTTGATTGTATCATCTGCAATGTGATTTGAGCCTCTTGTTTCACCAGCTTATGTGAAAGCTGTACTAGAAATGGAAAAATGCTGAAGCATAACCAGCATTCTTCAAGATGGAAGGACTACATTTGCTTTTTCCCACCCCACCTCTCCACATTCTCCCCCAGAAATTTTCAACCCATGTTGTCCTATTGTCAACTTTTCCAGACTGGTATTATTCAGAGGAATGCTATATGGATCTAGACCAATCTTTAAAATATTTTAATCCCAGGAACCATTTTCAACAAGAACGCAAAAAAAAATCTTCTCCTGTTCCATATAACTCATGCTACTTAAAGATTAAAATACATACTGACTGGAAGAAATTTCAGAAGAGAGGCAACACTTTTCCATGACAATAAAGTCAGTATTACATACATAATTATTATACTCTATTCTCACCTACAAAAATGGAGAGTATTCTAGAATAAGAAAATTGGATTCTCATTTTGTTAATTTTTGAAATTGTTTTAAGTAGTGGGTGTTAGATGGATATTATGCATTTATTGGCTTCCTAGATTGTGCATGACACGGCTAAATAGGCATGACATTAAAATACTGAGTAGAGTGCTGTAGTCAGAAAGCAAATGTTTGGCAAAATCCTCATTTCACTGACATGAATGAAGCAAAATGTTGTCTTTCCTACACTTGCCAGAGGGTATTGCAAAAGAACTTAATGATCTTACCTATGTAATCAACTTTGAAGAACTGACTAATGCATTACAGTCTTTGAAATGTCTTCTAACACTATAATTACAAATATTCTTCAATGCTGTTCTCAATTATCATGGCCAGACTCTGAAAATCGAGCTGGAAAATACCATATATCTTGCTTTGCAGTTGGCACGCCGAATAAAGCACTTTGAACAAATAGCACATTTTTAAATTTAGATGCTGGGTAAGTGATTGGCTGAACACTGAAGATGGCAGAACTGGAAACATCCAGATGTACAAATCAGGTTCTGCATGGATTGATTTCTGTTGCTTTTCTTGCTTGTAGACATGTGCCAAAGACTCAGAGAGGTATCTGCAGATCACTGTAGCAGACCTTGAGTCCTTTAATGTTTAAGGGCATTAGCAACAAGAAATGTAGCTTATTACTACCAATAATAAAAAACCTTGGGGTTTTTTTTAGCTGCAAAATATGTGGAAAGCTGAAAGCTTACTTACTAAGGGCTGATATATGTGTTCTAATTCCAAGTAAATTGATTGAATTCATAGATTTATCGTATTTTGAGGAATAATGAATGAAGAATTGTACACTTTTAGTTAATGAGCAAGCATCTTTAATGAGCATCGATAAATACTTACATGAAGGTTGGGGCACATGTTCCTAAGTTTTAATCTTTTAATTTCAGCATGGTGGCAGTAACTGAAGAAAGTAACCAGCTGTTTTCTTTCTTGATAGTTCACAATTATTGGTGCCCCAAACTGAAAAATGATACTGATATATTAATCTCCTCTGAACAGGAAAGAGACTTATAATGCCATCAAAGCACCTGGTACTTTAGTCCCATTTTGAACTGATGGATCCAGTTGTTCTTATCGCAAATAATGACAAGTGTTGAAAATGTAAAGAATTTGTGAATTTAGAAATAGATAAATCAGGATATATTTTCCTTCAGTGACATACCAGAAATTCTAGAGATTTAGAAATAGAAACACAACAAAGAAGCCAGTACAGAATAGCTATGCCTTATTAGCCTGTTTTGTCATTGGCATAACTCAGAAGTAGTTTCTATAATGTTCATGGAATTCCACCAGCTTAAAAGGTAATATAAATGAGATCAGGACTTGCTCCATTGTATGTAATGTAAGAAGAGCAGAGAATTCAAATGGTAAATTTATGCCAGAGCTTTCCTAAGGTGAATAATAAGCACATTAATAACGTAGTATTTATTTTGATATATTACTATTTTACTAAAAATATCTAAATAGCAACAGAAGAAAGCCAGTACTACACATGTTCAGCATTTAGGACAAGTTATTTTTGCAATAAGATTCTTGGCAGACTATATAATTTCTTTTAGCACTTCACTTGTGACAGTACAAATAATACGTATTTATTTAAGTAGAGCTATTAAACACTACTATTTCTGTTGTACATAATTTACAGACAGTGATCTCCTAACGTGTATGTAATGTTCTCTATGAAAATAAATGTTTGGAATAAAGTAATTGTAAAGGAATGGAGCAGTAACTTAAACTGAATTGAATTGAGAGCTGCATTTTGAACCACAGATTGGTAACAGCTTTTATTGAAGAACAGTATTAACTTTCTTTTAAAAATTGGTAGGAAAACTCAAAGCCAACAGAAATTATAAGTACTTAAACAGAAGTATGATTACAGCTGAAACTTCAGTGATACTGTATGTATTCAGGCACAGTCTGAAAATCACTTGGGGTCTTCTCTGGCCCCTGGTGCGATAACTGTGCCAACAGCAGAGGGAGCATTAAACTCATTGCCCACGGTAAAGTGTGGGGAGTGAAACCCATGTTCCTATAATCTTGTATGGGTAGGATGAGCTCATTAGCCTTCTGGCAGTCATCCTAGGAGAAGGACAACTCTGATTCCAAACCCGGGCAGATGGAGCTCGTTTAGCCCTGTAAGGCCTTCCATCTAAGAGAAGGACACTCTAATAAAACCTTCGTCCTAAGGACGTCGCTGCCAGCGAAGCTTGGACAGCTTGCTAGGCCCTGGCAGATGAACCTTAGGACTAAAGGGTGGGTCCAGCTCTGTGCATGCTGTGTCTCACCTAAAAAAAAATCCATTGCGCAGGCTCGAGGGTGCTATCCACTATCCTCTTTTTATCAGCGCGCTTGGAAAAGGCGCTGATGAAGAACGTGGATGGAGTCCTCCCTGGATCTTCGTTCGCAAAGCCTAGCTTACTGTATGTATTACAGATGATGTCAGGGTGTCTGATTAAAAAATACATCTGTAGAGAATCCGTGAACATGTTGAATGGAGCCCTGCCCCATATCATACTGAGACTGAAGATCATCTTTGCTTCCATGACTAAACACAGATAGGAAATTGTTTGGGAGTTCTGCATTCATGTTTCCCCGGGGGAGAATCCTATTAACTGTATTTTAGACTCTGTGCAGCCTGTAATAGTTGTGTCTATTGGCATCCAAAAACACAGTGATTTCCTCTTGAAACAGCAGAAGTCTTTAAATTGTAGATTTTTCTAACCTTCTAATCTCATCTGTGGGCACATACCTCTGCATCTCATCTTTCTTTTCCAGGATAGTTTAGAAAATATCCTGTATCACGAATAAAATTCTCCATACCTATACAAATGTCTTTATGCATAGTTGTCTGCTCCATGGCTTTTTTTTTTTTTTTTCTATTCCAACCTGATGCTTACTATATTTTTTAGAAATATAATAGAGATTGTGTTGGGAGAAACATGTTGGGCTCAGGACATCAGAAAGGAAGAGTAACATTTTTAAGTTCCTTCAGTACTTTCTCCCTCCCCCATACCTATGCTGGTTTTATAAACTCCAGTGTACTGTATTGTATTAGTAGTGTTTTCTGAAGTCTGGAACAGGGTGTTTGGAAAAAAGCAGCAGCTGTGTTTTGCCAGGTTAAGCATCAAAATAGCACTGCAGTCTGTGTGCAATTTTTTTTCTATTTACCAGGGCTGAACTGTGTGTTATTCATTTAGGGACCAGTCCAAAGTTCACTGAAGTCAAGTGAAAGTTTCCTATTGACTTTGTCGGTTTTGGCTCAGGCTGCAATGGCTGTTCTATATCCTTTCATTAGGAGGATTAAAATGTACTCTCTCATTAAGTGCAAACTGAATTTCAAATGAGTCAGAATATGTTGAAAGAAATACTTTCAAATCAGTGATATTGATTTAGATACTGTTAAACAGGGCAGCACTAAAACACAAGGGTTTATTCTTTGTTACAACTTGCTTATAACCTTCATTGATGATAATGGGAATTGCAGGCATGTCCAGAAAGGAATGTGCCCTTTGTAAGTTCCCTACAAACCTTAGATTAAGAAGCCACAGTTCTGTGAGAACTGTATTTGTATTTGAGAGTTCAAATACTTTCTGTGAGCAGGTCGAAGTTTCTGAGCTCTCCCAAGTCTTTTCTTAGCAGTTCTTGAAGATAGACCTTTCAGAAAGAAATGTATCCCAGAGCTGTTGTCTTGCCTTTCCTTATCAGCCAGGATATTGTGCCAGCAGATAGGTTCATTTTTGTCTGAAGTGTGCAGCAAGAAAAGCTAATACAGCTTAAGCAAGGCCCTGTGTGGCAATACAATTTGTAAAGGTAACAAGGAAAGGTTTGTGCAAAATTGGTAGGAAAATGAAAACATGTAATTTTAACCTTTTTTTTTCATCCTAGTGGTGTATAAATTAGAGGCTAAAGGGATATAATCAGATTAGAGTATAAATAAAATATAAAACATTTAATTCCCCAACTACAGTGCTTGCTATCCAGATCAGAAGGTTGTTTCGCTTTTATATTTTCAAGTATTTTCCGTTCATCCAGCACTCTACAAAACTGGAATGTAGAGGAGAGGGAGAAGATGAGGGACAAGAGAGAGAAAAGTAAGCTTGGTATTGCTTCTACTTTACAGCCTAAACCAGACATACACACTGAAATGTAAAATAAAATAACCACAAATAAAATATACCTGATGCGTTAGTAAAACCTTTCTTTAATAGATAAATATATTCTTCTTGTTGAATAAGTTGTTTACAAATAGAAACGCTGATTAGCCAGCGTTCCTAAGTTTGTTTTTATTTCTGCCAAAAAGACAGTAATTTAAACACAAGGCAATATTGGCTATGTGCAAGTAAGATAGAAACTGACATCCTGGCAAATCCACAAGTACATTTTTTTACCTCAGAGGCACTTAGATGACAAGTGCACTTGCATACATATAGCCTTTCTCTCATTAGTTTTGTAATTTATGGTTTCCAAATCATTAAGTCTAGTAATAGTAATACATAGCTTGCCTTTCTCCAAATATACCTCAGGTGCTCTTCCTAGAAAAGAAATACATTTTCACTCTAATGGGGTTGGGCTATGACATGTCACTCACATCATGATTTGACATAAATTTGTCCATCACAATTTGGATGCAGTGATCTGCTGGTAGGAGCAATATAGCAGGTCATCTGAAATAAACCATGTGCAGACAGACCATGTTTGTAAGCAATGCCCACAAGAGATTAACACAGTGTGTAGCAGTATGAAGTTTTCTGTCTGCATGTCCATTTGCTTTCTTCCAGGAAGTTACAGCTCTACAGGGACTTGAAGGAGGAAGCTGTCACAGGGAAGGCACTGAATGGGAACCCACTGGCCATGCCAGCTATTTACTACACCTCTTGCTTCTGAAATTTTTTTTGTGCTAATAGTTGCTATTTTCTCTTAGTTACAGTATTCTCAACTAGTATGTTTGGGGATTGATTCAGTGTTTGCTTCTACCTCAGCCCTACTGCTAAGCCTAAACCAAACATCAAGCTTTTCCCTACATCTGCTGTGTACATTTGGGAACACCAGAAATTGTTAGGCACATCTATGCCTGGTTTTAATACTCTCTGTGGGAAAAAAAAAAATACACCCAGCTTTAGGAACAGTTAGGACTGGAAATCTGCTGATTTCTACGTATTGACACTGATGCCTCAGAAGCCCATCCATAGCCCTTACCTTGCCAGCAGAAGGAGGTATTGCCATTGTTCTTGTTCTGCTAATCTTAGAATGAGGAAAGTGTTGAAAAAAGACCTCCTATTTCCTGGGTCCCTGCTATGACAAATAAATTGTATCAAATGGCACTCTAACCTCTTTGTTGTGCTTTTAAATAGAACCTTCTGTCAGGACTCTGTGGGCACGAGCCTTACTATCCTGGCCCAGCACCTCCTTACCCATGTCCAAGGGGCCCAGGGCACCATTTCAGAACAGTCAGGTTCCTTGTCCCTGCCCCAACAGTGCCACAGGCCTGCTACCCTGATCCTGTCCCTGGGGACTTTGATTTCCCACACCAGTCTTGGACATGGCTTAATACTCTTGTGCTGGACAACATTCACCAGCCTTGCTGCCACCACCTAAGTGCCCTAGTCACCTACCTCCAGCCATGGGACCATTTCAGAAGATGAGGTAATGACCTGGCTGCTTTGCAGATACTCATCTTGGGAATGCAGCCCCACTCCTGCTATTCCTTGACACTTTCCATCCTACTGCGTTCTCTGTCAGATCTCCTGCTAGAGCTTTGGAACTTGATCTGTCAGGCCCTAGATCAGGCATCGAAGCCTGTCTTGGTTTCCAACACACCCAGGTGGATACCAGCTTCTTCCTTACCTCCTCCTTGGTTTGCTCAAGAGGGTGGTTGTGGAAGTTTCTAATACTTATCAGTCCTGAGCTTTTTGAATCTTTCTTGGAAGCTAGATAATAAAAGTCATGTATCTGTATCCTCTATTGAGTGTAGATATTTATTCCAGATCCGATGTGAAGAAATCTGTCTTGAATAAAGCAAAAACAAGTAGATGAGCTAGTCCAATGCAGTCTGTTCTCCAATAAGGTAACCTTGAAGACTCAGACTCTCTTTTGCTCCTCTCCAATCTGTCACTTTGTATAAGTAAGGATGCTACCAAGAGCTATTCTTTGGAGCTTTCAGACTACTGAAATAAATAACAATTAAACTATATTACATGTATTTGTAATAAATGGAGACTGAGGGGAGACCTCACCATGGTCTATGACTTGCCCATGAGGGGAAGTGGAGGGGCAGGAGCTGATCTCTTCTCTCTGGCGACCAGTGACAGGACCTGAGGGAATGACATGAAGCTCTGCAGGTGAGGTTTAGGTTGCATGTTAGGAAAAAGTTCTTCACCCAGAGGGTGGTCAAGCACTGGAACAGGCTCCTAAGGGAAGTAGTCATGGCACCAAGCCTGACAGAATTCAAAAAGCCTTTGGACAATATCCTCATGTACACGGTGTAATTTTGGGGGTTGCCCTGTGCATAGACAGAAGTTGGACACAATGGTCATTGTAGATCTCTTCAAACTCAGGACATCATATGAGTCTATGATTCTATTAAAAGCAAAACCTGTTCTAATTATCCTTCACAGATGTATCCTGCCAGACCAGAGTATTCTGCCAGACCAGATAGGAAAAATACAGGATTAACAGCAGTTTATATATACTTTGTCAGGAAGTATACCAAGCAGAACTGTTCACTTTCCTATAATACTTCAACATTGAGAAATACCCAATGGAACAGATCAGTCAGGATGCAAGTGTAGCATGCTTGTAGCTGGCATTAGTTTATGAAACCAAAAAGCCCTATTTCTACAGAAAAGCTTTACATTTTTTTGTCAGCTTGAAAATAGATTTATCTGTGTTACATTTGTACTGAAAAGTCTTATGTTAAAACAAAGGAACTATGTTGCTACATTTGCTGATCTGCAACATACAAACAAAGAGTAGCTCAGTGCTTGGCTGAAAAAAGTGCATGTGTGATTAGAATATGACCTCTACCCTGCCACTGTACAAACGTAGGAGTTTGAATGATATAGTATAAAAAATTACTTTACAGATTTTTTTTTAATATATCAATCATGTTTCATACTTCAAGGAGGACCTGGTAGGCATTGGGATAAAAGTGTTTCTGCCTTCATCATGCACGCTTGCAAATGCTAATGTAGTGCAAGGGAGAATTTTATCATCCATTTTCTTTACTTTTCTGGATACTTTTCAGTTTTGTGGTAAAAGCCATAGATTTTTTTTTTTTTAAATCCCTACCCATTATTTTAAAAAATTCATGCATGAAACAGGTATTGGTGTTCATAACATATATGAAAGTTGACCAAGCCAGTATCAGCATACGAGAAGCAAGATGAACTGTGTCTATGAGAATGTGTCTATGAGAATCATACCACCTACATCAATTTAAAACCATTGTTATTTTATAAATTAAATTGTTTTCTACAGAATATTTTGTTTTCTTTCTTTTTCTTTTTTTTTTAATAGGTTAAGCATGTCATATGAAAAACAATCTAAATTCTGTAAACATTTCCTTTTAAAGTATAGTTTCATGGGAAATGCTACCATCTGTCTGATTTGTCATGACATTTTAGTGATTGATAGTTTTTGTTTTGGAGACAATTGAAAATCAACCAAGTAGAATCACTTTGCATATTCTTCTGAGTCACTCTCTCATTTGCTGTGTGAGAGCAAACTAGTTTTGGTGTTCTGTAAAGCCTCAGTACAATAAAGTATACTGTCACAAACAACCTTTTGAACTTAGTTGATGCCAACTGGTAAAATGACTCAAATGCCAACAAGCATTATGCAGAAATGTTGGCAGCTCAGCTTCAAATGACCAGCATTGTTCTCCTAAAAACATTCCCATGAAGTCAGTGAAATTACCAGTGCCACACTAGATTTGTTTTTACTGAAATAAGTATGTATACAATGAAATTTCCCCCTTCCTCTTTCCAGTTTATGTGTAATTGAAGCAGAGATAGTTAGACTTCTTGTAATGTGGAAGACTCTTTAGATTTCCTAAATACTACATCATATAATTCATCATGGAATCAACCTCCCACGTGACATCTTGCTCTAAAAGAAAAAAGAAGTATGCTGCCAAGATAATTATTCCTTATTTCCTGATGCAATAATTTTAAAAAGAGAGATGACGTATTTTCTAAGCTTTCTGTAGGGAAAATAATGATATCACCCACTTAAAATTAGATCCTCATCTGAGTTTCTTATTAATTAACATCTCTATGTCTGGAGGAAGCATATTCTTAATACAGTGACTGGCACTAGTATTGATTAATGTCCTTGCAATGAAGTTATAAATTAAAATTTCTGTGAATTTTGCATTTTTAAATTGAGTTAGGTTTGTCATTTTTTCCTTACTATATTAGTTTTCCTGAACATAATGAAGATAACCTTCATGTTTTCTAATAGTCTGCTACTATGCTCCACAATCATATGATCACAAAAATGAGGTTTATTTTCCTCCATGCTCCTTGATTAATGGACTAAAACACAAACATACTTTCAGTAGTGATAACAAAATGTATGATACTTACAGAATGATTATTTGTATAGATTTCAATACTTTCAAAGAAAAATTGTGACTTCGCAAAGTCAAATAACAAAAGATAATAGAAAACCTCATAAGATTATCAAAAGCTAAATTAGTTAGAAAACAGGCAACTCAGATTACTGCTTCAGCAAAAAAATGAAAGTGAAAACAAAAATATATTTGTATTAAAAGTAAACTGTAGGAGGAGAAAAGGAATATAGTAATTTAATATAAAATTAAAATTCATAAGTTTTTTATTTATTAGGATAGCTTGAATTTATGCCAGATACTAGATGTTACAAATTATAAATTTTAGAAAAGTTTCTTTCTTTTTCCACTCTCTGAAAGTGCCTAGGGTTCATAGAAAGCCAGTGAGAAAATAAAGGTCCTCATTTCATACAGGACTTAGGAAAAGTGACATGAAGGTTCCTCAGTCAGAAACACTAAAGCCCTTGATTCTAAAATCAGTTCCAAGGGAACTAGTCCTAAAGTGAGATGAGTTAAACACAAGTTGTGTTTCTGATAGGATAAAGATAGAAGAATTTCCTAAATTACTTTTCCATTACAATAAGATTAATCAGTTCTACCTGCTAATAACTCATTTTATATTATTATAAATTAATGTTTCTTAAGTATTTTTTAATAGAAAAACATCCAATCAAAACAGTTTATCAAATGTTAAAAGTAGAGATCTTCTTCTCCTTCACTACCAAGCTTTTGATTATTTTGGTCCCTTATTTTCTATTCCTAAAATTCCCATGAAATTATTTTAAATTCTTTAAAAAACAAACAACAAAAAACCCCCCATCCCACTGTCTTATCTAAGGACCAAGATTTTCACTGAGAGCATCACGAGTAGTCTGTCTATGATGCAAACATGAAGTGATCAGATGAAATCATCCTGTGGAAAGAACCAAGCAGCAAGACACAGATTTAACAGTCAAATACCAGAGATCTCACAAGCTGGTTCATAAAGTGTCTGACTCTTCTGTGCAGATTGTCTGAACAGTGCAAATAATACAAGTAAAATCCCAGCATGTTTTTCAAGTGGATGATAGAAATCCAAAACCTTTTTTTTATGTTACTGAAATCTCCCAAATAGAAGTTATTTTCTCCTGAGTGAAACCAACTGATATGCTGTATAAAGAAAAAGGAAAAAAAAAAGAAAAGAAAAGAAAAAAAAAGAAAAGAAAAAAGGGGCATGTTCAGAACCAGTGCTTAGGGGTTTGCTTATAGGTGTCATTGTGTCTCACATCCCTGCTGTGAAAATCAGCTTGCATTTGAATGTGCATCTTGACCCATAAATGTCACCCTGGTCCACTGAGCATCTTGACTTCAACATTTCCTGTTGTAAAATGGACAATGGAATAACACTTCTTTTACTGAAGGAAAGACCTGTGACAATGTGTGCATGTGTGCAGTCAGGAGAAACTGCAGCACTCGGGATTTAAAAGCATGTCATCAGCCACTGAGCAGGAGATCACAGGAGAACAGAGTTGCTGGAGAGTTTTTGAAAAACACAGGGATTATCATTTCTATTTCCAAGCCACTTCTCGTTTTCACGGCCCTGAATCCTTCTTGGCTTTTCTCCATGTGCTGCATGGTAGAGTACATTCAGCTGTGTGGTAGAGCAAGATGCCTTTGAACAATGAAATAAGAACACTGTCATTCATGTGGAAATATTGTTTATGTTGCTAGCCTTTTCTTAATTACATGCATTTTTTAGTATAAAATATCTTGACATTATGCTCAGAAACTGAAATTTGCACTGAAAGGGCACTGAAAGATTCATGTAGAATGAAGGGAGTTCCAGTTTTGCAATCTCTGATGATTGTATTACATTTTCTTTTATTTTTTAATTAAGAAAAAGCACCTTTTTTCTTTAAACTGAGGTTGGCATTCTGATGGAAGTGTGCTTATTTTGGTGATGAAGCAATGTCCTAGATAACCTAACTTGACTTGTAAATATGCTCTGGAAAGAAAAGACAAGGAATTTAAAGTACTTAATTCTGTTATTGTAGGAGACAGAACTTCTTGCAAATCTGCTGGGAATTTAGGACTTCAGCATTTTAAAGATATTAAATGTTTATAATAGTATTTGTACAGATTCTTGAAGACATGGACAGAGTACACTGGTTCTAATTCATGAGTATGCTTTTAGAAATTATATTTGGCTGTGATTTGAATTAAATTATGCAAAGCATGATAATTAAGCATTATTTAAGAGTCATTTAAATATTTTCCCTGCTCCAATACCAACTTTCACCTCATTGCATCAGAGGAATACAGACTATATTTTTTTATTACTGGAGACTATCAAGAACATCAAAACAAGGGGTTTTCTTCCAAAAAACATATGACAGAGTGCTTAATTTTAAAAATACCAAAAGATGTCTGCATATATATAGATACCAACCTGAATATCAGCACATATTTTCTTGCATTAAAGAGATAGTTTAAATGACTTTTAAATGACTCAGCTTTTTGCAATGGTCAGTATCATTAACTAAAAAGGATTTAGGTATGAGCACAAGGAAAACATTTATTATTAAAATATGCATCATATGTGCAATATCTGATGTTTTTACAAATGTCTGCATTGAGACAGCAAGACATCATGATGTGATGTATAAGAAACTGATCAAAACCTTAAAAAAAGAGTCATCTCCTATCAGAATGTGAAAATTGGTGATTAACATTAGTACCTTATGCAGTGAGACATTTTTATGGCTGTTCTCAAAAACTATATTGAACTCTTTCTTTGACAGATCTCATTAGAGCATACTGATGTCTCCATTCTTCATATTCAGAAAGTAAAATGTTGGTTAGAAGAAGATAGAAAAGGATCTTAGGAAAAAATGGTATTGTTTATGTCTGGTTAGACAAAATCGCATTCAATAAGGAAAGCAGAAAGTTGTAATTCAACTATACGCAAGGTTTTAAACTACTGATTGTATGTCTAGGAATACTTTGATAACATGCATGGAAATATTTGGCTCTATACTTATTTGAAGAATATTGCTCATTCAATTTCAGAGAAATTAATCAGGAAAAGGAAGACAAAATATCTGTGAAAGAGAAAGGCAATAATTTACCAATAAATCATAGAACAGTGCTAACATGAACCACCAAAAAGGTACTAGATCTTGTGATTCATGTGCTTTAGTAAATAGACAGTAAGAGAGAAAATATTCACCATTAATAGTGTCTTTTTACCTTTAGTTGTTCTGCATCTAGTTGCTTCTAAGACCTTAACTAAAAAGGCAACAGAGAACTCTAAACCTTTTTTTCTTAACTATAACAATTTTGTGCTTTTTATATACTTTCAAAAGAAATTCTATCTCTACTCATTCCTTTTAATTCTGCTTGTTGCATAAAAACTATACACTCCTAATAGTACATTTCTTTTCTTTGCTTGCAGTTTTGCTTATAGATTAGTTACACACTAAATGCAATTGTTGCAATAGAGAATATGAAAACCAGATGCCGAATTATTAAAGAAAATACTTGTATTTGTCACAATTATTTCCACAAATGAAACTGAAGCTCTTTTATAATGCTGACCATAAATTCAAGTCACCAGAGCTTGTACAGCTTGTGAGTAAGTGATAGTGTGCCTGCAGTGGTGTCTTAAAAAAAAAAAAAATAAATATTTATTCAACAAGTAATTGGTACAGAAACAATGGATTCTAAACTCTAAATAAAGACAACGTGTCTCATAAATGCTACTACTACTATCTTTTTGAAATATTAGTTGCCCTTTTATTTTTCCATGTTGATATAATAGGATGACTGTGTTCTTTTAGGTATAATATTACAGGAGATAATTTATAACCAAAATGTTGTTGATCAGAAGAAAAGCCTTCTGATCCATTGTTGCTGTGGAATAATATATTATTCCTATATATTACAGGAAGTACACTGTTCCTGTGTACTTTTAAAAATATATCTACGTGCAGAGTTTATGTGCAGTTTAGCATACTTAGTACTCCAAGTTCAATTCATTCTCTTTAGTGTTTGACTTCAAAATAACTTCATTGTTTTAAGTGACTAAATTATAGCCTTTTAGTGTTTCCTGCAATCTCCCAAAGCAGAAATAAAATCAGTTTTAATTTATTTTATTTGCTAACACTGTGGATATAATTATTGCTGCAGTCTTTTTAATTGTTTTCAACTAGGTACTTGTCTTTAAGTTGCAATACACTTCTAGTTCTACATTGTCTATATTCCCTTGTTAATTTTGACAAAGCATCATAAATCCAGGTATTTAGGCTTATTGAATTTTGAAATGAGGTGATCAGTTAGAACATGGATGAATGAACTGATGCAAAGCAAAATGAATTTTATGATTTACTGTCATTTACAAGTTCTTTGGAGCTGTCATGTGCAAATTGTAAAGTGTATTAAGAGGTAAGACATCACAGTTATAATCAACAATGTAATATTTTCTCGGATAAAAGCATTCAAGCAGTCCTCCAAAAAGAGTAATTGTTGAATAAGTGTTTGTTATACACACTTAGTTTTTATTCTAGATTATGCTTTTCTACTCCAACATTACAGTAAGCAATATGGTATCTTAATACACTTCAGTAGCAGTTAGTAATGTTATAGTTCCAGAGCTGTTGCCATTATAATTTGCTTTCAAATATTCATGTACTTTAGAAGATGCATATTCAGGATAAATCAGGCACAGTCCGAAAATCACTTGGGGTCTTCTCTGGCCCCTGGTGCGATAACTGTGCTGACAGCAGAGGGAGCATTAAACTCATTGCCCACGGGAAAGTGTGGGGAGTGATACCAATGTTCCTATAATCCTTGTATGGGTAGGATGTGCTCATTAGCCTTCTGGCAGTCATCCTAGGAGAGGGACAACTCTGATTCCAAACCCGGGCAGATGGAGCTCGTTTAGCCCTGTAAGGCCTTCCATCTAAGAGAAGGACACTCTAATAAAACCTCTGTCCTAAGGACTTCTCTGCCAGTGTCCAAGCTTGCTAGGCCCTGGCAGATGAACCTTAGAACTAAAGGGTGGGTCCAGCTCTGCACATGCTGTGTCTCACCTAAAAAAAAAAATCCATTGTGCAGGCTCGAGGGTGCTATCTGCTATCCTCTTTTTATCAGCGCGCTTGGAAAAGGTGCTGATGAGGAGCGTGGGTGGAGCCCTCCCTGGATCTTCGTTCGTGAAACCTAGCCACAACGATGATGATTCAGGATAAAACAGCCCATTTATCAGTTTTTACTTAAAGTTTATAAAAGCTATTAGTTAAAGGTAACAGCAAACTACAATAGAGTGTGCTCTTGATATCTTTTCAGTAATATTTCTAGTCAGTCATTTGTCATGGCTAGGCTTCACAAACGAAGATCCTGGCAAGGCTCCATCCACGCTCTTCACAAGCACTTTTTACAAGAGCACTGATGGCTGAAAGGGCCAATGTGGGACAGACAAGAGTGGTTGCAAAAGGCATAGCTGAAAGACTCCTTAGGAGGTATAACCTGCAAGACACGATTCTTTCTGCGCTGTCTTTTTTTCTCAAGACTGATCCTGCGTGCCTTCTCAAAGACGTCTGTGGAATTAAAAATAGTGTGTCTCCAGACCTCCTGATTGGAGGCCAGAGTAGACCAGTTAAGGTGATTAATGTGGCCAAGGCTGAGATGTTGTTTTGGGGAGTCCTTGGATCTCCTCTTTGGGGCTCCTCTCTTGCGATAGCTAGTGGCGAGTTCACCATAAAGCATAATTTTAGGAAGGCGGTAGTTCTTCATCCTGGAGACATGACCTGCCCAACGCAGCTGCATTCTCAGCAGCATGGCCTCAAGGCTTGAAATTGCTGCTTGTTCTAGGACAGATGTATTAGTTACATAATCTGACCAGTGGATATTTAGGATTGTACGGAGACAGCGCTGATGGAAGCGCTCCAATAGTCGTAGGTGGTGGCGATAGATGAGCCATGATTCGGAACCATATAAAAGAGTAGACAGCACAATGGCTCTATAAACACTGATCTTTATACTTTTCTTCAAGTGTTTATT
>VWZO01022055.1:0-11718 GCA_013396975.1 Bucco capensis | reverse complement strand
GAAAGGACAAGGGGCAATGGTTTTAAATTGGAGAGGAGTAGATTTAAACTAGACATTAGAAAGAAGTTCCTCACCACAAGGGTGGTAGAACACTGGAACAGGTTGCCCAGGGAGGTAGTTGAGACCCCATCCCTGGAGGCATTCAAGGCGAGGCTTGACAGGGCTCTGGGCAACCTGATCTAGTTGGGGATGTCCCTGGCCAGTGCAGGGGTGTTGGACTAGATGACCTCCAGAGGTCCCTTCCAACCCAAACCATTCTATGATTCTATGATTCTATTCTATATAAATACATTTTAAATACTCTTTTGGCACCATTGCAGGATAGATCTTGCTTCTCACATCATTTTTTTAATGCAGGAGGAGGTCTAGTGCGTACTTCTTTGTATGCAAGGAGCGCATATCCTCTTTGGTGCACATTGACCTAGGATCTGCCACAGTGAACAGGTAATCCTACTGTTAGCTTAGTACTAGTAAAGTTTGTGATACATAGTGAAGTTATGGGCATGTCTGTTAAACCACAAGAAATGTCCAGATACATATTATTGGTATGTAAAATGCAGGAACTAACATGGTTAAAGTAATATGTAAGGACAGCTTGAGTATTGGTCATATGCTTAGCCGTTAAGATGTGTGCTAGGGTTTTGACACCTGAGAGATGTTCTTGCAAGCCATATGCTTAGCCACTAAGGTATGCACTAAGTTTTTGACACCTGAGAGATGTTCATGGGTTTCAGTGGGCAGCAGTTAATTGTTTAGAATACCTAGCTAAACAAGACTATGTAAAACATAATGATAAAGTCCTTTTGTGTGGTTAAAGCTGAGTTATGAAATGGACTTGCGTTCTTCCATCCTCCCCTTGGTTTTGTTTTCTTTTTGTCTAGTACATAAGAACAGTGGGAATGTAGGATAAAAAGGGATGACTGAGTGGCCAGGAATTCAGGCAGGTACATAACTAATCCCCAGAGCCTCATCCCTTCTAATCGTATCTGTGTGCTGTGTAGTTAACCTTACCCACCAACCCACACATTCTGCCCCAGTGGTTGCTAACAAATGTCATCCACCACGCTGGCAACACTTAATCACACCCAGTCCTGTGAAATGCCAGCAAGCCCAGAAGACTGGAAAAAATATTTGACGCTATTAAGGCAGCTTTCTATTTACATATGAAAGATTTTTTTTAATTGCATAGGCATATAGCTTTGTTCTTCATTTTCATTTTATCACCATTTGCTTTCAAATTAAGGCAGAAGAAAACCAGGATATTTTTACTTACGCATTTCAGCTTTGTGCGAATGAGACTTTCAGTCAGTCACTGAGTTCTGTACACTTGGAAGATCACCAATCCACCCTTTTCTTGCAGCCATGGGACAGAAATGCGTCTGCAATCCTAAACAGGTTTTGTAGTAAATTTGCTCATGCCAAATCAGAAATTAAAATAAGCAGTTTAATCAGTCCAGCAAGTTATTTTTACAGGCATTTGTTTGTAATCTAGAGTAACATGTTTCAGCAAGAATGGGACAATTTATTCAGCAACAGAAATAATATGCCTTTGTTTGATACAAAATAGATTAACGTGGGGGGTAGGGAAAGGGGGAGGTTATTAAAACATTGTTTTGCTGTTCTCAGCAGCCACATTTGAAAGATACTGAGCATTTTTCTTTTCTATTGACTGTAGAGCATTTATTTAACAGAATAGTTGCTTTGCATTGGTTATATATCTTAGCCTCCAACAGAATTATAAAAGCATTCTAAAAAGAAATTGTAATCATATTTTTAGAAAAGTAAGCTCAAATGACTCATTCATAGTAAGTGAAGAAATATGGAATCACAGATTCATTAAGGTTGGGAAAGACCTGTAAGATCATAAAGTCCATCTGTGTTACACTCTTGCTGGAGATCATTGGCAAGAAACTTGCATTTGGTTAACAGCCAGTTCCATTTGTATTTAAAATTTAAAGTTTATTCTTAGTCCTTTCTGTTAGTAGTTCAGGATGGCCTCTGACGGAACTGTAGCTATTAATGCCTGCCTGCAATGTTTTACTTTCATCCTCACTAATGTATCTTGGTCTGTATGATCAACCTGTAATCTGTCACTGCCATTTTTAAAAAGGGGAGTAGCCTGTGAAAAGGAAAGAGGGAAAAAAAAAGAGATTCCTTTCCTGTGCCTTACATCTGTTCTCCAGGCAGCAGTGTTAATTCTAGCTTATGTGAGCAGCCCCACCACAGGCTAATGTACATTGCTGGGGTGCTGCATCAATTCACCTATGTGGAGCTTTATATTGCCACAGCTAGACTATTTTGTTACTAAATTAATATGCTTCTTTCCTGTTTTCTGTAGATATGCTGTGTGTCAGAAGCAGTTTGTGAAGCCCATGTTTGTTGTGACAAATGATACACCAAACAATAGGTGTATGGTAAGAATATCAAGTTCTCATGTTTTGTGGAAGTCAGTAGGGAGTGTTTCGTGTTGCCCAACAATTAATTACTGTTGCTATCACCTCCTACACTGTTCTGTAACACCTCAGGTATATCAGCTGGTTATGATTCTCATGCAAGCAAACATGAAAAAAATGTTTTTGAATGAAGCTCTTTTATTCTGCTCTCCACTTCTTCTTCCAGGTGGAGTATATGATGCAGAGAATATATTTTTGAACCTGAATCATGCATTATGGCCTATGTGAGTTGAAGCTAAGCATCTAAAGTATCCGAGCTGTCTGATGATGTTCTGTGATTTTGCACTGCCACTAGGTGCAACAGGAGCTTTTTACTGGGCAGTTCCTCCGAGTATCTTCTGTGGGAAGTGTTCAGATTTGGCACTTACTTGGAGTGTGTTGCACATTCTCAGGGTAGTGCATAAATTGTTTTCCAAGGAAAAAAATGTATCTCTAGAATTGCCTGGAGCTTTGCCATATGAAAGCTATTCATCATGGTTTTTAAATAAAGTTTCCAAGACATTTAATTGTTTTGCAGGCAGCTAACATACCTGACAGCTTAAATGAATGTTTGAAACAGCTGCTTCATCCTGTTCTGCCACTATGAATAACGACTAAAGTTTAGATTGACTAATGAAGTTAATCAAGGTAATTTAAATAACCCCTAGTGATGGGCTACTATATTAAGTGTAGATACCTGTGAGACATGCAGAAGTATGGGATATAAGAATTACGTTGCTGCTTAGCAGAATTCCCCTGTACGGGGTTATAGGTTTTCATACTTCAGAGGGCTTGCTCTGTGTGCCCTAAACCTGTATAAGTTCTCACTGGTATGTCTCATATGAGTAGGAAGACTTATTATATATTCCAGTGGCCTTGAAAACTGTGCCAGCAAAGTTTTTTTCCCTGACAGAAAAAGGGGAAGTGATGCAAGTCAAAGGGTAGAAAGTGGTCCATTTGTTCACAAGACTGCTCTAGCATTATTTGACGTACACAAGAAGAATGAAGATAGAGTGCCATGGTTTAACCCCAGATGGCAACAAGGACCACACAGCTGCTTGCTCACTGTCCCTCCCTACCTCACCCCTTAGCAGGTTGGGGGGAAAAGAACTGGAAGGGTAAAAGCGAGAAAACTCAGAGATTTGACTTGTGCTGCAAGACATGCAGTGTGCGCATGTTGGACAATCCTCCATGCTGCAGTAGTGCATCACCAAGGCCAGTGCTCTATTTTGATGCACACTGATCTCCTGAACCCTGAGGATAAGGTCCTGCTTCATGTGGGCCAGGGTGCGAGAGCTTTGAAAGCAATGGCTCTCACGCTGTTCCATCTTCACTGTATCTACATTGTTTTACCTAGGGTCAATTAAATACAGATCTTTCATGGCCCCCAACTCCTACCTTCTCTCCCTCTCTCCCCAGCAGGCTGTTCATAGTAATTGCTGTTAATTTGCAGGACTTAACTCTAGCCTATCTCTATGCTGAAGTCCTCAGCCTTTTACTTGTTTATTTATCAAGCTATTCTAAAAGCGGTAATTCTGTTTGCTTTTGAAATATCATCCAACCTCTCTGGGCAGTCCTGAGGCCTGTCCTCCCCTTTCTTCTCCATTTCAGTTTGGCTGGTATGGATGTGTGCTTAGGTGCATATATGGCTTGTCAGTTCAGATAGTGTTTTGAGGAGAAGAACATGAGAGATTTGATCTGAAATTCATTTGGCTGTTAGAGCAGAACTCTAACAGTACCCAGAGGATAAAAAAGATGGAAGGGAAGTTTCATTAGCTTTTTCATAACCATATGTTAACATATACATGCAGTTTCTAGAGTAATATTAGCTTCTTGTTAACACACTTGGAGTGAGATATTTTGCTCTGAAGAAGCAGCTCATTAGTTTCCCCACTTGTATAATTTGTTCATTGAAGTTAGTAGAAAAAAGCTGTCTTAAAAACCTGGCATTTAAATACTATGTTCATTTTATAATTGACCTATGTTCATCATTATTTTCCCCATTCACCTGCAGTTTCTTAAAATCTTAGTCATTAACAAAAATGATCATATAAATGTCCAACGTCTGGCTAAACTAAAAAGAGACATAGTTAAATAAAAATGTAGCTGAAGTTCTGTAGAAATATTTGAAAATCAGTAGCACTACTTGCTGATGTACTGATTTCTCAGTTTTATAACTTTGTGCAATATAAACCAGCTGCCAGCTTTGTTATTTATCCTTATTTGTTGATGCTCCTTCTCCATGATCTTTCTTTACCCAGGTTCACATTTCAGCCTTTCTCCATAACATTTGTTAAATTCCATTTCATTAGTTCAAATTTCAAATTAAGAATTACTTAATTTCTTTTAAAATAGTCTCACTACCTTGTCTCCTGTCACTATGTCTAAAACCAGCAGCTTCCACGACAGAGAGCTGCAAGCTCTGTTTCATCCAGCATTGAGATTTTAGCACATTTTCCTGTAGAACTGTTCATAAAGTCTGGCCAAACCTTTTTTTGTACCTGAAATACACCAGATTTCATTCCCTCATCTCCCATCTTGATGACTTCTTGACTTAATCCCACATTTCCAGTCTTTCATCTATTTAATGAGAAGTGCCACAAATTTTAAGATAGATTCTGTGCTAAGATTACCTATTTTCTTTTTACATTTGCTTTTTTGGGGCTTCTTTATACTTTCACTTTTATTATTCCAAAATATCACCTCCTCCTTAAATCACTTTTTTTTTTCTTCAATATATTTCTTCTATTTTTTACCTAGCCTGCCTACATTTCATACATTTACTATTCCAGCAACTGTCTCCACCCTTTTTACTACTTTATTCTGTTTGCTGAGGTTGTAAATTTTCACTCTTGTCAGATTTCAAGACTCACTATCACTATGTCTTCAGAAAACAAGTCTTTTTTTTTTTTTTATGATTACCTCTTAAATATTCATAAGATGTTTTTGCATTGTCCTTTAAACTGCATCTCATGCTGTGCCATTGTTGTGGATGTCCCAGGCCATCATTAACCCAGAAAATGGACAATGGATCATAGCTGACAAACATTTTACCTTATTTATTTTACATGATCATATCGTCCACTCCTTTTCCTATCCTAAAGCTTGAACTCTTCCTTGTATCAGGGCCTACACCACTCAATTCTATAACACAGGTATATTAAACATATAAATGATTTAATATAGTAGGTAAACCTTCATCTAATATTAGCAGAAGAACAAAACTGTTCTATTACATTCATATGTGTATTCAAAGTTATTACAGGATAATTAACCAACAAATAGGGGAAATACCAAGGTACCTTGCATTACAGTGCCTTGACAGAGATATTTAACTTTGTTAAAAGCTGTTGTCAAAACTGCTTTGAGGACAATAACAGTTCTCCCAAATCTTATGAAAACTGAGCTCTTGCTACAAAAAGCAGAGATTTCTTTAACTGGACTCTGCAAAAATCTGAAAGTAAGATACATTATGCATTATTCCAAATCCACCCACTCACAGCTATCACCTGTTCAAGAAGCAAAGGTGTTACCACAGATGATAAAGTCAGCAACAGTCAGCAAAAAGAGTCCTGTTTGTGTCCTCACCATCTCTGCCTCTGCATTTCTGGGCTGCACCATAGCAGCTACCGGAGTCTGCAGCGTTTGAGGCCCCCTAGAGCTGTTAAGATAAAGGCAGGCCAAACAGGTACAGGAAAGATCTTGGCAACTGAGTGAGAGAGATCAAAATGGTTAAAATTAACTTTGCCGCACCTCTTCTTAGCTGGCAGGAAGGAAAGCTCTGTTGCAGAACTGGATTGTTACTTTACTTTCCATGCATGAAAATGCTGCAATGTCTTGACAGTGTCTTAAAAACGCAGCATCGTGGAAGAAGTTTGTAGGGAAATTCCCCTGCTTTGTCAACTCAGGTTATTTCTGTCCTGTTTTTCTGTCTCTTTCATCTCCCTTTTATATTACTGAGACCATTCTTATCCTCCCCACCTTTGTTAGTAGCCTGTTTGGAAAAATAAGGTATTTTCTTAGGAACTCTAATCTAGAAGCCTTTTAACTGTTAAAGATTAACCACTAAAGCATCTGTGGAAAAGCACACATTTCTGTGACACTTGACTCCAGCTTGCTACATTCTGAAACTCAGCTATTAGTAATGTTTCAATAGCTTGTTCACACTTAACAGGTAGGTGGAAAGACAAGATCAGATTGTACATGGAAAATATAGAAATGCGGGCTAAAACATGTGCCTGGGTGGGGAGCCAGATATGCCTCAAACTGAAAGCAAACAAGTGTAAGAACTTGTCTTTCACTGGCACAATTTGTTGGAGACTTTAATTTTGGTGAAGCTTTCTAGTGAGTTTTCTTACAGTGGCTTGGGTGCTTTCAGAGTGGGAGAGAGCTGCACATGATAGATGAAAAGCTGGATATGAGCCAGCAATCTATATTCGCAGCCCAGAAGGCCAACCGCATCCTGGGCTGCATCAGGAGAGACATGACCAGCAGGTCTAGGGAGGTGATTCTGCGTCTTTACTCTGCCCTTGTGAGGCCCCACCTGGAGTAGTGCATCCAGTTCTGGGGTCCTCAGCATAAAAAAGATGTGGACCTGTTGGAACGAGTCCAGAGGAGGGCCACAAAGATGATTAAAGGACTGGAAAACCTCCCCTATGAAGACAGGCTGAGACAGTTGGGGTTGTTCAGCCTGGAAAAGAGAAGGCTTTGAGGGGATCTTATAGCAGCCTTCCAGTACCTAAAGGGGGATTATAAGACAGAAGGGGAGAGACTTTTTAAGCAGTCAGACTGTGATAGGACAAGGGGGAATGGTTATAAGCTGAAGGAGGGGAAATTTAGATTGGAGATTATGAGGAAGTTCTTTACCCGGAGAGTGGTTAGGCACTGGAACAGGTTGCCCAGAGAGGTTGTGGATGCCCCATCCCTGGCAGTGTTCAAGGCCAGGCTGGATGTGGCCCTGGGTGACCTGGTCTAGTGATTGGCATCCCTGCCCAGTGCGGGGTGGTTGGAATTAGATGATCTTTATGGTCCCTTCCAACCTGGCCATTCTATGATTCTATGAGCCTGTGCACAGAGACAAATGATGAAAGCAGCAAATCACGCCCAGATAGGGAACACTAAACAAACAAAAAAAAGGCCTTTTTAGAGAAGGCGATATGCATGTGCAACTGGAAAAACAAAGTTATGAAATTACTGTCTCAGAGCACACAGTATATTTCTTATAAGAAAAATCAATGCTGTGGCACTGGTAGGAGCTTTCCAAAAGGTATTTACACTAATGTTGAATTTGAGGGCCAAACATGTGCTAAACACTTAAAACTTTACAACTTTACTTGTATTGCTTATAAGATTATTGAGTGCACCTTCAGCACATTTGCTGATGACATCAAGATGTGTGGTGTAGTCAACATGCTGGAGGGAACAATGCCATCCACAGGGACCTGGACAGTCTTGAGTGGTGGGCCCATATAAACCTAATGAATTTCAACAAGGCCAAGAATAAAGTCCTGCACATGGGTCAGAGAAATCCCAATCACAAATACACAATACAGGTTGGGAGATTAAAGGATTGAGAGCAGCATTGGTAGTACTGGTAAATGAAAACCTGAATATGAGCCAGCAAAAGCAAATCGTGTCCTAGACTGCATCAAAATAAATGTGGCCAATAGGTCAAGGGAGGTGACTCTTCCCCTCTGTTCTGGTGAGATCCTACCTGGAGTACTGAGTTCAGTCCTGGGACTCCCAATATAAGAAAGACATGGACCTGTTTGAGCAAGACCAGAGGAGGGGCATGAAGACTATCAGGGGGCTGGAACACCTCTTATATAAGGACACACTGAGATAGCTGGAGTTGTTCAGCCTGGAGAAGGCTCCAGGAAGACCTTATTGCAGCCTTTCAGTACTTAAAGGGGGCCACAGGGAAGATGAAGAGGAACTGTTCATCAGGGATTGTAGTGATTGGGTGAGGGGCAATATCTTTAAATGGAAAGAGGGTAGATTTAGATTACATACTAGGAAGAAATACTTTACTGTGAGGGTGGTGGCGTAGTGAAACAAGTTGCACAGAGAAGCTGTGAATGCTCCATCCTTGGCAACGTTCAAAACCAGGTTGGATGAGGCCTTGAGCAGCCTGGTCTAGTAGATGTCCTTGCCCATGGCAGGGTGGTTGGAACTAGATGATCTTTAAGGTCCTGTCCAACACAAATCATTCTTTGAACATCACACTATGTACTATTCCATGGTAACATGGTGTAGACTGATGCAGAAGTAATGATTCATTGATCAGTAAAACCCAAGGAAATGTAAGGGTTTTTTTTAAATGCTGGAATTTTTAAATGAGATTCAACATGCTGTGAAGAGTTGCATTAGTCTCAGCCAATCTGTTTGAGCTGTTCTCATAACTCATTACTTTGCCTATGGCTACTCTAGAGTGAGTATAAAGGCATGTCAAAATGGGTGGAGATATCAAAACAAGTATACTTAAAAGGATTTTTTTCTGAGCTCCCACCTACACCTAAGAGTCAAATAATGCTCTGCCATCTGATATGAAACCACATTCCCACTTCCACCTTTTACTCTTGACCTACTTAAATTCTCAGCCTCCACAGTAAAGAAATAGCAGGAGCAGGAAAGAATGACAGCATCTACTATGAAGTGCACTGTAAGATGTAATGCTGTTTCATGCAGTTGCCTAACATGTCCCAAGATGCAGCTGTTGATGATGAGAGGAGTCTGCCTGGGAGTGTCCTGAGTGGGCATATAGGCCCAGCAAAACCCTGTAGCAACAGCATACCCTGTTACATTCAAAGTCTCTCACTGACATGTCTTGTTTCGCAGCTGGAATAAGAAAATAGTGACTTTTTTATTATTTTTTTTAAGAACCAAATGGTTTCATTTGGTTCACTGAGTTCAGGCTAAGTTTCACTAGTCTGTTTGGTGGATTTTTCCTCACCTTCCTTCCATACTGGCCTTAGACCGCTTCACAGAACTGTTTAGATTTTATGGCAGATTCAAGACAGAATGAGCTTTTTTGGTAACATTACTATTCATATCTTTAAGCATTGCCCTGAGACTCACTGCTTTATAGCTCTGCTGCCCTCCTTTAAACACACAAAGAAGATATCTTTATCTGCAAAAACTAGTCGTTCTGAATTGTTGCGAGTGGCATTTATGATGAGTAGTAATACAGGAATTTCAAGCACTTCACAAAAAAATCAGGCTACTTAGCCCATCTCTATAAGCCCATCACACCTGTGTCAGCAGCAGTGCTGCTTGTTAGTAATCTCTGCTTACAAGATACCCTCATGGCTACATGGAAAGACAAGGATGGTATGGCAATGAAAATGCATCTGTGTTGGAATGCAAATGGGTGCACAGGGATTTTTCCACGAGGCACTAGTAAAGCCAGGCCATAAAATCCCCAGAAAGGAATGATGCCCAGCCCAGTAACACCCCAAGCAACTGTTTGATAACCTCATAGAGTCAGGTCCTCTCCTCCACTCTCTCCATGGTGACAATGAAGTACAGCTCAGCTTTGTCAGGCTCAGCAGTCCAAAGGGTAAGCCCTCAAGGAAGCTTTAGTTACTTGATCTGAGTTTCTCTATTTCTGTGGTTATGCTACTACAGACGCTTGATCTGAGAACAATAAATGTAGCTCAGGTGTGCTTATGTGAATTGTTGTGATAGTAATATACATGTGCATCCATCTTTAGAAGGAGAAATTTAATCACAATGGGAAAGCATGTGTTATCTTGCTGGTGCATAGTTGTTCTTCAGGTGTTCCTGTGAAAATGTCAGCTTCAACTGTATTGGTTAAAGAAGAGAGGCATACGACAAGTAATACTTTGAATAAATTTCCTGTTGTATGCTAACACTGTCTGCCACCTTCCACATGGAGAAAAAGATAGTGATCTATGCATGTCAGTGCTAGCTGGTCAGGAGTTCTAGAAAGGATCAGAATTTTTTGTTTGGAGGGGCCTAGGGATAGATTTATGTAAGTGAATGAGAACAGTTGAGCACAGCTTAGCTATTTGCAAATGTTTTATTTTCACTTTGTTTTGTTAAAGTCTTAAAATGCAGATTGTGGGCTCTCTGCTGAACTTTGGAGAGATTGTAAAAGGTACCGAAGAGAGAAGATGCAAGAAAGGAGTATATTCTTGATGCCTATTTCCATTACATGAAACTGTTGACCAAGAGGAAGAGGAAGACCATGGGCAGAACTGAGCAGGAAAGGGGTAAAGTTGTTTGGGTATCAACACTGTAAAGGGGAATATGCATCATACCCTTTGGGCACAGTGCTGAAAGGACCAGCCTAGTTTTCATAGAATCATAAAATGTTGGGGGTTGGAAGGGACCTAGAAAGATCATCTAGTCCAACCCCTCTGCCAGAGTAGGATCACCTAGACAAGGTCACACAGGAATGCGTCCAGGCAGGTCTTGAATATCTCCAGAGAAGGAGACTCCACAGCCCTCCTGGACAGCCTGTTCCAGTGCTCCGTCACCCTCATTATGAAAAGTTTTTCTTTGTGTTTACACTAAACCTCCTGTGGTCCAACTTGCTCCCATTGCCTCATGTCCTAACATTGGACGACATTGAGAAAAGCCTGGCTCCGTCCTCCTGACACTTGCCCTTAACATATCTGTAGACATTGATGAGGTCCCCTCTCAGTCTCCCCTTCTCCAGGCTGAAGAGACCCAGCTCTCTCAGCCTGTCCTCATAGGGCAGATGTTCCACTCCTTTAATAATCTTGCTGGCCCTGTGCTGGACTCTCTCCAGCAGCTCCCTGTCCTTCATGACCTCGGGGGCCCAGAACTGGACACAGTATTCCAGGTGGGGCCTCACCAGCACAGAGTAGACAGGGAGAATAACCTCCATCGATCTGCTGGCCATGTTCTTCTTAATGCATCCCAGGATGCCATTGGCCTTCTTAACCACAAGGGCATATTGTTGGCTCATGGTCATCCTCTTGTCCATCAGCAACTCTAGGTCTTTTTCCTCAGAGCTATTCTCCAACAGATCAGCCCCCAGCCTGTACTGATACAGTATCACAGTATGTCAGGGGTTGGAAGGGACCNGATCTGCTGGCCATGCTCCTCTTAATGCATCCTAGGATGCCATTGGCCCTCTTGGCCACAAGGGCACATTGCTGGCTCATGGTCATCCTCCTGTTCACCAGGACTCCCAGATCTTTTTCCCCACATGCAGTACTTTACACTTGCTCTTGTTAAATCGCTTTATATTTCTCCCTGCCCAGATCTCCAGTCTGTCCAGGTCATGCTGGATGGC
>VWZO01022053.1:782-35671 GCA_013396975.1 Bucco capensis | reverse complement strand
CATCTCATCAGGTCCCATAGACTTATGTATGTTCAGGTTCCTCAGGAGGTCACCAACCTGATTTTCACATACAGCAGGAGGGACTTCACTGCCCTGGTCCGCACCTTGTGGTCATCCTGCCTTATTCTGTGTGAGTCCATTTCTCTGTTTTGAAAGTATCTACTTCTACATTATGTTAAAATAAAACTACCTTTTTAAATTTAATAGCCCTGCCCTATGGGTTTTCTGAAAGAGAAAAATGCTTTGTAGTTCTGTTTTAAAAATGTTGACATCACATCTTTATATGCTTTTAACAGTATTAGTGTGTTTAACTCCTTCCTATCAACGCTATCTAGACATAATTTATGCAGTGGGACAAGTTTTCTTCCTCTGTCTACTAGTTATTTTTCTTGCAAATAGGACATTTTTTAAAATGTCACATGTTACTGTCTCTCCTTATTTTCACATCCCTTCAGCTGCTGGCTTGCCAGGTTCTGATCCTTTTGTAGAATGTACATTTTCCAGGAAATGAAGACCATTTGCCTAAGACAGCAGCTGGCTCAGTGTTTCTAAAGTGGATTTTCCTGTCATGTAGTCAGCATTTGTCCTTGCAAGTAGAGGCTATGACCATCTTGTCACACAGTGTGCATCAGCCACAATATTCTTCTCTAACAAGATAATTACTTCGAGCCAGCTCCAAATTCTATGTGATGTGGTGATGACCCCAGAACATGAATATTTTAGGTAATATTTGCTTTGAGAACTCTTTAATGCCAAATGATATATGAGGAGACATTTGTTTCCAAGGTTCTGTGCTGTACTTGGCACAAAAAAGGAGCTTAAGACATTTTATATGTAGTGTTACGCATACTGCCCATCTAAAACTATTGTTGCTCAGTGTCAATGCCCAAGGCAAAAGTTTTGGCCAGCTTCTGCCTGGGCATCATGCCATCCTGACAGATGGATCTGAGTGTAGACAATCAGGAAAGTATGTTTGTTCATCAAATAAGAGTGGTTGGGGCATTTTTCCCAGCTGACACTCTGAAAACAGCTGTCTTCCTTGAGCATGCTTGTTTCTGGCTAAAAGGTCTATGATATTAGTAATCCTTCTCTCAACTATGCAAACTGTCAAGAAAAAAGAGTCAATTTACAATTATTTATGGTTACTATGTTTGAGGCTACTTTTAAAGAGTGACCTCAAATAAGCTTGCTTCCAGAATCAGGAAGTGAGGACCAAGTGTCCGTGACTCATCTGCGTTGCAATTAAGCAAGACTCACAAACGTGTTCTCAGTATTTATGCAACACCAGGCAACAGGCTGCCTTCTCTCTTGATTATTGAGGTGACTGGGAAGTGTAATACCTGCACTCTCTTCTCAGCTCTGCTGTTGGCCTGCTCCCTAACCTTAAACAAGATGTTTGGTTTCTGTTATCCAGAGAGGAGAGAATTTTTTTAAAATGAAACCACTTCCATGTTTTCATTAAAAATCTACAGATGCATTTAAAAAAAATCTTTCCTTCATGTCAAACAGAGTAACTAACAAATTTTTCATTTCCTAATCTTCACACATAGTTAAGTGATATTTATATTCCTGGGAAAAGATTTCATCCAGCAGCAGGAGGGAATGAACTACTCAACATTGACTCATCTACTAAGACAAGAACAGTGGTTATGCTGTTTCACAGAGTGTTATAATGATCTATATACTCAAGATTTTTACTGGAGAGCATACAGTGATTTATAGACATCACGTGTTTATACAGCCACAAGCACAATGCCTCTACATGGAATTATTTACTTGCCATTTTGCAATCAGTTTAACACAGTTTGTCAAAATTGTTCCTCCTGTAAATTGGTTATATTTTGCTAAAGTCAATGGATTTACATGGGATTAAATAAATGATAAATGTATCCTAATGTGCCTCAGACTTCTGCTACTGTGGCACAAAATGAGTCTTCTGAAGTCTGTGTAATCCCAATTTTTTTTTTAATATTTCCCAGAAAAAAGATCTGAGACATCAGATTTCAAGGTTGAAATCTCAACAAACACGCTACACTACAAAAAGTCATGTGTCACAATGTAATCCCAAGTGCCAGGATACATAATATGGATACATATATATGCACATATATGAAAAAGAATTCTCAGCATATCAAGGTTTCCCACACCAAGACCTTTGAGAGCTGATGTTATGCAGAATGTTTTCATTTCCCCACTTCGCTTTAGCAGAAGAAGCTCAAGCCCAAGAAGTACATGGGACAACTTGGCTGTCTTCTTGGGATGGTAGCGCTCAGTTTCCTAAGGAAACATGCCACTATATCTATCACACATCCACATTTGGACCAAAATCTCCTTCTCAAAGGAGATTTTGAATATTTACACTGAGAACTCCTGGGAATCAAAACATTAATTCACATTGCTATTTTCCCACAGGTTTAATGGGGAGTATCTTTGCTCTTGAAAATCTGCCAGGTCTGAGCCAGGCTCTGTGGCATTTGTATACTACAGGGCACTCTCTGATTAATTGCATGCCCTATTGGGTCCTTGCCATCCTACTAACATATGTAGTTATCGGCTTCACCTGTGAAAGGTAGGCATACATCCCAGCCCTTCTGCATGTGACAGCACATAGCGTGTCCTTGTCTCCCTGAACTGCTACACTCCCAGTAGTGCCCTTTCGAGGGCAGGATACTGACCCACTTGTATTGCAAGAAGTTTCTGATTTCCCTGAGAGCCCTGGAATGGGAGAAACACTGCAAATGGAGAACTCAGGTGAGTCTGGAAGGGATTTTGGGCAGGAATGGGACAGTAGGGCACTACTGCCTCTCTGATGAGTGAGGAACAGGCATGCTGCAGTCGTTTTGTGAATGCAAAAAAAAAGTCCCAGGAAGGGGAAATTAATCATGTGCAATTTTTTTTTTAGTCAATAAAACTTTAAACATTTTAGCAGGGTTGAGATGATACTGCATCACTGCGCCACAAGCATGGTAAAATGGCAAAATGATGGAAGGCCAACAATTTCAGCTTTTCCTTGTCTTTCAGTGACGGGTCTCTGATCCTGTACAAATGTGTAAGGGGAAGCTTTTTCTGGCAAGGTCATACCTGAATTATCTGAAGATTTTAGCAGATCCATGGAGCATCCAGGAAGAAAGATAGAGGAATATTGTTTATTTTACAAAGACAGAAAATCTTTATTCTGTAATCCTTCCCCCGCCTCCTATTCACAACTATGCTTAAAAGGGAAGCTTTCTCCCATTTTCATGAGGAGACTAGCTTCAGGACCACCCAGAGAGCTCTATTCCCTTCCCCTTGCCTATATCACACAAAGAAAAATAAACAAATGAACACAACATTTGCCTTCTCATCCCCTCTTTTCACTAAAGGGTCAGGAGGGTCGGGGAGCCTTCTTTTGCCATCTCTGGACACCCTCACCCTCACCCTCTTCAACAACCAATCCAGATGGATCATGGCCTTTGAAAACTTAAATCCTTTAATCAGTTTCTCCAACTTTCTCTGTTGGCTCCTCTATGTCACATTCCTGGGCTAATTCAGGTACCTGCATATAGTGTAGCATTTGGATGACAGAAAACGCATGGGGAAGTAAAAGTCCAGAGATCTATGCAAATGGTGGGTTGATTATCCTTAGCTTCATTAAGGTAGCTCAACAACATGAGCTTGTATTAATCATGTCAGAGCAGTCACATCCTGACAAGCTGTCTGCACTGCTAGGATACAGACCCTTCCCACACACTGCTGTAAAATTGCTCCCATGAACTGTCCCTCTGCTAGTTATGAGGTTAGTGAGGTAATAGGAGAATGAAAACTTAGACTTCAAAAATGTCATGGTAAAAAAGTGACATGAGGAATTATCCCTGCTACAGTAGTGAGTCCAATAGGAAAGGAACATAGAATGTTGTGTGAAACAGTTTTTGAATGACCACAAAAGAAAGACTGCAATATTAAACAGTGTATCTAGATGATCTAGGTAATTAAACAAGAAGTAAAGAATTCCCTAATAGATAGACCACTGTCTTCACAGTTCACAGTTTTTCTATGCCTGGAAGGTTGGAGACAAAATAATCTTAAGAGATGTTACTAAGTCTGCAGTCATCATTTCTAGCTGGATTTTTTCCATTTTATAATTTCATGCTGTTAATAAGAGCTCATCAGATACTGCAGAAATAGCAATCAAGAACTTTGGTTTAAATTCCAAACAGCCTCCTTGTGCCTTTCTATTTCTTATTAATATAATTATGTTGAGCTCCCAAATGTTCTTTTTTTATCTCAATCATTTGATGATTTCAAATTACCAGCCATTCAGTGGAGCAGCACCTAAAGGAGTATTACAGAACAAGGCTGAATTTTATCATGAGTTATCCTTATGCTGTTAAGCCAAACAGGAACTTCTGCAGACTTCCAGATATTTAGTATCAACATTATCAAACCACACATGAGACTTTAAATTTGAGTCAAGTGTTACTGAAGAATTATTTGATCAAGTGTTGCTGGATTCATATTTTAGTAATGACATTTCTGGATGTTGTTTCCCTTTAAGAATATGTGAGTGAATTGGAGTGATATCAATCTCTTAAAATGATGAGGTTTCTCAGACACCTTGCAGATGATTTTAGGACCCCATCCCTAAAAGTCCATAAATATAGCACTGTGACAAAGCCCCTCTAAATACATATGGGCTTCTGGAAAAGCCATATGGTTCATTCCCTTATTATAAAGGCAGAGAACTCTTTATTGAAATAGTCTAGAGGAGATATATACTCATGTATGTATACACATCTACTTTTATTGTCTACCACCACTTCATTCTGTACCAATTGAACTCCAATTATAAATTGAAGGACTTTGTCCCAAGCAGTGCATAACACTGGCTGCTGTTGCACCAACGGTAGAAAACTGTCGGGAATTACTTTTTTCCTTTTTAAAAAAAAAAAAATCCATCACTTCATGTAGCAGGAAAAAAATCCCAGCATGGAACTACAAGGAGATTTACTTAAAATAAACCTTTTAAGGATTTTAAGGTTTTTAAGGATTTACTTAAAAACCTTAGGAAAGATTTGACTCCTATACTCTTTGCTCAAAGAGGAAGATTCCTATTAGTTTATTCATACTTAAACATGTGAGTATGAAAAAATCGCCTAAATCAGGGAGATAGTTGAGGCAGGAGAGGTTTTGTTTGTTTGTTTATGTTTATGCAATTTTGCTGAGGCTTCAAATACTGTCAAATAAAGAATACTTCAGGTCATTGAATACTATGTATATGCTTATTAAGTCACACACACTGAAAGAAAACTTTATCGGCCCACTGCTCTGCAGGACAAAGTGCAGATCTCTGAATCTCCATTAGATTTAATAAGACACCTCAGCTCTGTGGTGTTGTCTATTTCCCCCCCCCCAAGTTGTAAAACTAGAACAGTGCAGTTTCATTTGGCAGTCACTATTTACTGTCTAGACTGTAAATTTGAGAGGTCAGGGACTGCCTCATCTTATACATACTATTAAGATGATGCACTTCTACTCTCACTTGAATGCTGTTTATGCACAGATCAGTTATTCTTTCTAAAAAAAAAAAACATGGGTTGTCTAATAATTTTTAGTAGCTGAGCATCTGAAATATTAAAACAAAAAAAGGTAGCTTCTGATAGTCATGTAGTTACTAGTTACATGCTGTGGGTGAATCCATTATGTATGGAGAAATTCTGTGTTGTTTATAAATATAAGTGCCACTTTAAAGAGTTCCTATGTTGCCTGTTAAACACATCTGAAGATTTTTACACTGAATTTTCTCTTCTCTGCAACCTAAGCAAACTTTCTAAGATAATGCAAATCTGATGTACCAATATTTTAATCAATATTATGCTGTGGTTTTAATGATTTATTTATAATAAAATAGATTATTATATAAGTATCAGCCGTATTTGCGTCAGTATATGCATGGCATGGATAAATCCTTTTCCATCTCAAAGGTCTTTTCATACAGAGGAGTGGTCCCTCTAGTTTGTAAAGTTCCTGTGCTTCCTGCTTTTATTTCAACCAATCTTTAGTCTTAGGTATTCAAATAAGATTTTTCTAAGAGCAGATCATCTGTGTCTGTCAGCTGTGGTAGCTCAATACTTTAGTCTGAAGAATGCATCTGTGGCTAATGCCAGAGTCAGGATACTCAAGTACTTGTATCTGCAGTCTTGTTGTGTTAAGAGAATTTTAAGTTGGAAAGGTGTTTTCCTATTGACTTCAAACATGTAGAAGCTATCTAGCAGGGTAAGTAAATAAGTTTATAATGACCCCCCTAGCCTGCACCCTACTATCTCAGTAACTAGGTCTGACACTCACAAGGGTCAGTCTTCAGCCAGCTCAGTCTGTTCTGTTGGTGTTCAAAAGCAGCATGGACTTGCTAAAGACAGAGCTTCTCCACTTCCACATCCAACATGCAGGCAACAGGTACTGACTGCCCTTTACTAGCTGCACACACAGTGGTTTAAGAAAAGTGAAACAAGAAAGAAGAAAAGCATTTTAGGGAATGTATGGAAAAGCTTGAGTTAAAAAAGAACCTTTGATGCACTGACTCTGGACACATGGTGTAAGACACAGCTGGAGAAAATTCACAGGGCAGTGTCTCATTTTTATTTCTCTTGTGTAGTCTATAAAAGAGCCAGCTTAGTACTAAGCATAGCAAAAATCTGCAAGATAGAAGGAATGAAAATAGAAACAAAAATCTCATTTATTCTGCTGTAGGAGAGGTAATGGAGTGCCACAACCTGGAGGAACAGCCATGCCAAACAGATCACAGATTTTGGAAGCTGACAAAACCTATAAACTAAAAAGAGTTTGCTTGGTGGTTGGATAGCTGAAAGCACCTTGTGGCATTAGAAGCCATGTTGAAATTGTTTTAGCTGTTCCACAGGTGCACTATATCCTGGCAAAAAATGTGATCTTTGTGAAAATTATTCAGAAAGGGTTAAATTCTTCTGACATTTTGTTCAATCCACCAGGTATAATTATAAACTTACTCTCTCAGTAAGACAGGTAGAAATAGAATAACAAGCATTTCACCCTAGGATTGACACGTCTTCTTGTGGCTATGAAGAAAGTGAGGATCCTGATTCTGAGCTAATAACCTTGTTCATCTTGCATTTATTCACATAGGGTTGCCCTAGCCATTGCCCTTCAGGGGAAGCAACATTTTTATGTCTAGCAGATGAATTGCAGAAGATGGATTGAAAAAAATCAAAAAGACTGAGCTGTCCTACTCTTTCTCGGGGTTGTTGCTTCCATCTGGCAGCTGAAGTACAGTAGCTGGAAATATTGCTGCCCATGCTGCTCACTGAAATACCTCTCAGAGGCACTGGAAATAAGGATCACTGACTTTGTAAAAGCCAAGAGTACTAGAGGACTCCTGAAAGGGGAAACTGAGGATTTAGACCTCTGCCTAGAGTGATGTAAGAAGTGCAAATCAAAGCAGGCAAGTTAGTTTGGGTGTCCTTGACTTTATCCCACTGACTTAACAAGGACCATGACTCTTTTTGTCTTCTCTGAGCTAGCTGAGACTTCATTTCTTTCTGACTGTCAGTGTGACTTTGTGCAGAGGACTTGAATCCACACTAAAAATTTTCAGGAAAGAAAAAACAAAGATTCTTCACATAAAATCCTTTTAAATAGCATGAATTGGAGTGTTTTTCCTTCTCCTCTTCCTTTCTATCTCACATACATACTTTAATGGGGAGTATTATATTGAAAATACTGATGTACAAACAATTTCATCCTTGAGTTACTCTGAGCTATGAATTATCTTGACCTTCCTTCTCGGAGCCTTTCCTCCCTTGCAATTGCTTTCCTTGTGGAGGGAAAGCCATCAGATTTCCTGCCTCTTCGTGTCCTCTACAATCCTTCCCCTGCAGCTCTCACTGGAGAGCTCACCCCTGAGACATTCCCATGCTGGTGGGAGTGGAGGAGGGCAGTGCTCTCCAGCTCCACCGTCTTCCAGAGGAAATGTCATGAGAAAATGTTTTCTTGAGGTCTTTCCTGTTAACATGCTATGAGAATGCTTGCTATCAACTGTGCATTTTTATGGCATTTTGACTGGAAATAATGTGAGAATGTTCTTTCTCACATTATTTCCAGTAGAAATACCCTGAGAATGTTGTTGTTTGTGATATTTCTACAAAATATACTTAGAGATTGGATGTGACTAAATTTGCCTTTATAACTGTGGTTTCTTTTTTTTTTTTTCTTTCTTCCAGCTGAAATTTGGGCAGCATCTAACGTATCTCCATTTTAAACATTTCTATTATCATTAAGCTTTGTCCAGAATTGTGCCAAATGAAGCCTTTAGCTGAAACAGCTGATTTGTTTCTTTTGTGCCCGAAGACCTATCCAAACTGAACCAAAGGTTAAGAAACCAGATTAAACTCCACAGCAATTACAGAATTTATAGGATTTCTTTCTGAGATGAAGTTGTTTCTACTGCCCTTTCTGTTTCAAAGTGGGCCTACAATAGGGTTGAATAAAACTGTGGAGGAGTAGAGACCTGGAAGAACAAAGACCACATACTGTAAAAAAGCCATTCTAATTAAATCAGAATGAAAACACAAGAATGCCTTTGCTTTCAGAGAAACAAGTAAGTGACCTGGAGAACCTTCTAACTTGGCAGTCTACACATCTCTTTTTTAAAAAGCAACTCACATCTTTAAAAGGAAATAAATCCTGGAAAAAATATAAGATGTGTCAAGTCAATCAGCTATTTATGCCATTTCCTGTGATCCTGATGTTTCCCTCATGAATTATGCACTTTCAGCTGCCACTACTTATATATGTGGGCCCTTGTGGCATGTTTCCCAGGACCAGCATGTGATTATGGATCATAAAAAACGAACATACACATTGTTCCTTCAATAAAGGCTGAGATGTGCAATTCCAACTGCTCTACATTAGATAGCTCTCTTCTATTGGAAAAATTGCAGCTATTATTAATAGTATGGATAGTTATAATAGATGCAGCCATGAAAAGTAATCACCATATTTTCATTTTAAATTACAAGAAAGAAATTAAGAAAAAGATGCCTATTAAAACAAAAAAAGGTAATGTAGCCACTAGAAGTTTCTCGGTAGCCAGAAGGTGGTGCTACATTGTAGTATAGTCACAGAGGGTCAGGTTTGCATCTTTGTTGACTTAGGCTGTTTGATTGACTGCGAAACAGAAGGGCAGATTACACCATCATACCAGCAGAGGTAAAAGAAAGTGTAGAATTTAGTTCCTGGTATATTGTGTTTCTTCGTTGCTGGTTATAATAAACTCTTATGCTTCCTTAACTCTTCTATTAGTGGAGTGTGGTGGTGTGTGGAAGTAGAGGGCTGGATCCCAGTGTTTTAGTTCAGGTAAAGCAGCGTGGGAGTCTTGTCTGTTTGGTTAGATTCCCTCAGTCTCACTGCTCCCCTGATCTGTGTGAATGTGTCTGCATTACTGTTTCATTCAGGGCCATGAGTGAGCTTTTGAACCAAGTATCTAGACTGCCCCCACTTTCTGTGTCTTACTGTGCATTTTAGAATAGTTTTGGAGAGCTGGATGACAGTAAGTGGGCAGACATGCTACGTCTTACCCAGTTCCCTGCAGCTCCAAGAAGCACTCAGGACACAGGATCCCTCCCTCTTTCCCTCTCCCAAATGCTTCAGGGTCGGGAAATAGGGCCTCAGCACCAAATGTTTCTCTCCTACAGATTCACTCTTATTGATCTGCTTTTACTGACACGTGCATACAGCCCACGGGGAATCTCTGCATAGCCTTGGGGTCATACAAACAATTCCCCTGTGTTCTCTGATGAGAAAGATACTCCAATTTGATGGGAATTTTTTTTTTTATGGAAATAAAAGTCACTAAGAATCAGGCAGCTGCCTCATGGGGATAAAGTTTTGACTGGGAGGAAAGCGACCCTGACCATCATAATAGATCATCTCAGGGACATGGAAAATTATTGCCAAATAATGCCATCATTGTTGTTTGCATTGCTGAGGCACATTGAAATCATGGGCCAGTATCTACCTACACTAACTACTAACAAAACCATGGATATATTCCACAGCAAAGGAATGACTCTGAAAGTTAAAATCTTGCATGTGTTATAGGAGAGATACTGCAAATTCATGGAACTGAAATCCACTGAGAATTAATGAGCATGTAAAAACACATCCAGCTAAGGAAACCACTAGGCTGAAAGTAGCTGGAGGCTGGGAGAAACGTGAGGGGGATGGGTCATATAAACCTATCCTGTTCTTATTATTTTATAGACACTGACCTGCCCTCTTCTTATTGTTTCATTAGACACTCCTTTGGTCACTTGTCAGGTTGGTTCTGGGGCAGGAAGAAGACTGTCCTCACCCATGAGGTCACCAGCAGCCCCTTTACATGAGATTGGCTTAGAACTGAACACCTTCCTCCTCATGATGCCTTCTGGAGAGGTGCTTGTGCAGCTCCCCTGTGTTCACCTATAGCAGCCTTTGTGCTGCTGGGAATCAAAACAGGTTTTGGTTTCCTGAAATTTCAGGAGAAAATTTTCCATCAACTCATCATTAATTTGGGCTAATTTATGATTTTCATGACCTTTCTGAGTGACAGCTATTGTCACACCAGCACTGAACCTATTAGTATGCAGTGGGTAAGTTGTGCTTACCTCAAGTTAGAGAGAGATTATCAAATGGAAAGAAGTCTGAGAAGCCCTTTGCCACAGGGCATGATGCCACCTCTGCACTGTGAATAATCTCTGAAGGGTTGTAGGACCTTTGCAGATCCACTGCAGATTTTTCCCTAAATTTACAGTGCCAGAAAGCTACTTCAGGTTTGGTGGAAATATACTAGGTCTGCTGAATGGAGGAGCTATGGCATAAAAAATGAACACAGACTTTGATCCAGGTAGAGAAAAAATATATTTTATTTTTGTATAACAGGATCACTTAGTCTGACCAGCCTTATGTAGAATAACTGTTTGAAAACTTTGATTTCCCATAGATATAGATGCTGCTTCACTTTTGGTGATATTTTTTCAATGTAAATGTAAATATATAGATATATATACATATAGTTATACAGTAGCTTTAAAATTCACCAGATGCTTAATGACTACTTTCAATCACAAATGTGGCCTATAGCAGATGGGGTATGCCTAATCATTTCCACACACATGGAATTTTATTGTCTTAAATAAAACGTATTTTGAACAATGAAGGGGAAAACTGAAACCTTTCTTTAGCTTATATAATGACAAAATAGCCAAGCTCTTTAAATAAAATATTGTTTAAAGTATCAATAGTTCTAAGACCTATACTGGCAGAGATCATATTCAGCTTGGTTTACGTGCTTGTGTGAGAATTTCTTATTGCTGGAAACAGAGGCCCGTAATGGAAGTGGTGACAGACCTTAAATTAGCGTAGTGCTACTGTACAATAATATGTATTCTCAGTGCCATATGGTTATGATATGCAGCCCTTTTCCTATGCTGATTATAAATCTGCACTGTCTGGCAGACATTACAGAAGCAAAAGGCATCATTGATCATTTTATCCATCCACTCTGGGTCAGTGAAAGACCATTCCTGACAATCTCAATTTCTCTTTTTTAATTATTTGCATTGCTGTAGTGACTCTAATCCCCAGATAGGTCAGTGTCCCCTTGTTCTGTGCATTATACATCAGGGTAATTCTTGCTTGCTTTGAAAATGCAGAGCAACTAATGTGTAGATACAATCAGACAAAAGGAGGAGCTGAAGCTAAGATGATACCATAGTCAATGTAAAGGCTACAGATTCTTAACATTTGCTACTTCAGTCCTCGTTCTTTTATTCTAACCCAACTATCTTGGTTTGCTTACCAGGTCACCTTAATTGGCTGAAGTTTCACAAGCATCAGGATACTTGTTGTGTTGAAGCAGCTGTCTATGTACAAATGCAGGAGGGATATCCGAGAAACATGGACCATCACGGGCAAACTTGAGTAGTTTGTCTGAGAAGGAAACAAAAGGTACCACAGTACAAGCAGTTGAAATGCAATATTATGGAACAGAAGGGTGTGTAAAAACGTATGTGGAGATGTGAAAGACCTCAAAGTACAGAATTACTGAAAATTTGTCTATATCATAAAATGGACCTATGGTAGAAATCCCACAACTAGTGGAAACTCATGTCATGAAGTCCAGACTGTATATGTTACACAGCACTGTGCCACAGTGACCTGTCACTGTGTTTTCTTGACAGGGCCTATTAGCTTGGGCACAGCACTGTCTAATGTGGGAACAGTGCATCAGATGTGAACTGGCTCAGGTCCAGGCAGCCCAGTGCATCCATGTATCACACGCCCCAGCACACCAGCTCTAGGATTAGCTTGGGCAGACCTCACTCAAGTCTGTTTTAATTGGTCCATAAATGATAAGAAGCCCTCATTGCTTCTCTTAGCCAACTAATCTCTAGTTTAATAAAGGAAGCTCTTACTGATAATCAGACAGATCTTTTCCTTAAAAAAAAAAAAAAATCATCCTAGTATAAATTGATTGCCTTCCAAAACCAGAGCAGAGTCCTTTGAAAAAGACACATCCTGGCAAATCAAGCAACTATGTGTTTTCTTGCCATTTGAGGGGACTTGCACTGAAATCCCAGCCTTTCTCCTGCTAAGGAAGAAGTACCTCATATCACAAACCAACAGCCCCTTCAGGCAATTGCCATTTAAAGAGTGGCATTGATGGACTCTGTAAGGAGTCCTATTCAGTGCTCTCTAGCTGGCAGCATGATGTCAGTGATGTGGGCGGCAAACCCCTGAATTTGCTTTGATGGTATTTGTGCTCTTTTTTTTTCATTTTTCACGAATGAGTGATTCATTTCTTTGAAACAATGTGTTTGGAAAGCCTGCCCATCTAAAGAATTGTCTACGCAGTGGGGGAGTCTTGGAACATTGTATGTCCTCATGGAAGTACCAACAGGGATTGTGGCAGATCCCCAGTGCAAGAGGTAACAGGGATGCTTGTATCAAAGCCAAAGCTTCATGAATCAAAGGCGCTGACTCTCAAACACAAGTGCCAGTATTTGGGCAAATAACCTCGCCTGTGCCAATTTAGGGTGAGAGTAATGCCCTGGACTAATCCTGTGGCTTCAAAGAAACACAGCATAATCAATTTTAAGTATCCCACAGCCCCAAAAGTCTTCTTTTCATTTACAGATGTTAAAGGAAGAAACAAAACTAAATATGTGGTCTCATTTCCCAAATAAGAAAAAGCAGAAGTTTTTTTTCACCATTTTCTACCAAAAAGTGATGTTACTTTGGGTAGTTTGTTCTAAAACATAGTGAGTTAGGGGCAAGCAGCACTGGAAAAAGAAACTGTCTGTGGATGTCACATCACACACTTTGCAAGAGGATCAAATACAATTCAAATATTCATGTGGCAAGTGACCAGACGCAGATTTTGCCCAGTAGGAGGACTGTTGAATAAGCTTGTGCCATCTTCAGAAATAGGCACCTGACACTAGACACTCACTGCCAGGGTAATTCAGACTGCTTAAATTAGGTTATCTAAAACATAGTATGCAATAAAGAGAATAAGAGAACCATGAAAAATCATCCACTACCCTACACACAGAATGGAGGTGGAGGTAACAATAGGTCAGACTCTAGAAGCAGGGTCACATCTGAGCTTCTGTCACTCTATTGATGAAGTTCCTGGATTGGGCTGAAAATTATGTGCCTGTGTTCACTCAGAAATAAAATGTGGAATCCCCTTCTGCTTGGTGGTGTGTAATCAAGCATATCTCATTCTCTTAAAAAGGTAGCTGGAAAACAAGGTGACAGCCCAACTTTTACATAAAATTTTTGCACTTCTGAAAAAGGAAGGTGAACATAGCTTTATAGCATTGGAGAAATGCAAGGAGCTTAATTAATATAACTTTACATTTCATATATAAAATTCATTTCATATATAAAATACAAAGTGGTTTGTTGCAACAGCTGATCTCTGCTTTACTGAAAAAAGACTTCTCTCCTAACAGGCTCTGCATGGTGAAGGAAGTCCCCACAGGAAAGCTGATTGCCTCACTCCACAGCACAACCAATCTCTGGTTCAAATGATTGATCACAAACAGCAGGACAGAGGACTTGTTAGGGGAGTCCAGTGTCATCATATATCTAATCAGTTTTCCTTAATCCTTTCCATAATGGCAAACTGCTTAGATTTCTTATTCAGGAAGTGGAAGACCTGACTCCATCATATTGTGAAGTTTGAAAATCTATGAAAAAATGCTTTAGCCCAACTCTGTAGTGTTCTGGATTGAACAGCCTTCATGTCTTCTGTAAAGAGTAAGACATAGAGGAGATGTCTTAAATTCAAGGTGAATGTTGTTTTTTTGGGTTTTTTTTAAATGTGTCCTGAATAGAAATTGATGGGCATACACAATGGATGGAGCACAAACACAGAGCCTGACAGAAATCATTCTTAAAATGGTCTGTTGCAGAAACCTAAATTTCAGTAAGTCCGTGCTATGATTCAATGTCTGCAACACAGGATGAAACCAGTAAGTTTACCAACACTGACACCAAATTTAATGGACAGTCCAATCACACAAGAACAGAAACTGTCATGTTCTCCTCTGCCCCTGCTTCCCTCTCCCAGAAGACAACGTATGCAAGATGGTATCCACAACAGCTACAATGGTATAGTTTTCTAACTCGGTCTGTCTGTTCATTTCCCTGAGCTTAGTAGAGCTCAATAAGAATAGAGAAAACACTGTTCTAGTTAAACATTCAGAAGTAGCTTCCTATTTGTCTTGAAGCTATGTACAAATTATATAGTGAGTTAAGACAAGGAAATACTTCGAAATCAGACTAGTTTCTTAGTTTTTGGCTCTGGAACTTGGTATTCCGTATACACTGAGTAGATTTTTTTTTTTTCCATCTGATTTTGGCAGTAAATATCATTACAAGTCTCAGAAAGTTTCAGAAACCTGTGTGTTTGAAAATGTTGTCAAAATGGCAACTTTTTGACAATAGTTTTGGTAGAAAATTCCCAACCATCCTCTTTACTTACCTACAAAGTAATTCTATATTCTCTAATGTGTGGGGTAGTGGATTTTTCAGTGCAAATGATAAAGAAATTGTGTTACAGGAGGAGTATATATATATATATATATGTTCTTGGAATCATGTTATTTCATGTTCTTTCCTAATTTTGATAGAAAACAAAAAAAATAAAATCTTTTTGCAGGGTAAAAATTCTGAAAAAATAAACCCAATGATACTGAATTGTTATACTGTTAAACATTAAATTTTGAACATTGAATTATTATGTTTATATAAAACAGTTTATTTTATATCTGTGATGCTCTATTAACATTATCAAATAAAAATGAAGGACTTTCTTATTATAAAAAAAATTTATACATGTATATATATGCCAGCATTGCCAGATTCCTGATGAATGCCTTGGTTTTCATGGAACTGCATTTCGTAGTGGAACTCAGCTCAGCACAAAAATTTCCAACCCACTCCAAAATCATACATAAAGGAAAAGACAACTAAGACTGTGATTTTCAAAGCACTAATCAAAATGAAAAACATATGGATCTTGCTGAAAGTTACTATGATTTGGGTACTATGCTCCCAGAGGACCCTTTGAAAACTCTTAAAAAGTGTATCAAGCACAGTATGCACTCACTGCCTATTACATTTTAAAAATAAAAAGTGTCTGAGGGATTTTTTTAGGAAAACTTTAACTTCAAAGTAGCTGTAGGACAATACTTTTTTTTAATCTTCTCATAAATAGTAGCATTTTCAATACTTTTATATGTTGTTCTTGGTGGCTTTTGGATTCCTGTTACACACTTGTACATTAAAAATAATAATAAAAAATATATATTGTTCCGAAGTAAGCAAAGACAAATTATCATCCAAATCAGAAACGCTTTCTAATTTCACTTGAAATCTATGAAATGCATAGAAATTTTATTAGATGTTCAGAAAGTGATAAATCATTAAATGAGATTCCCTGCATTGATATAAATGATTGCAATTCATTCTAAACTTCAGTTGTGTCTCTGCATACTAACTTCACAAACACAAAACTTCCCACTGCACTTTTATTCACAGGCTTGTCAATCAGGTGCTCACCGTTCCCTTAAAGTTTAAGCCTTATTAACCTACACACTGGATTTGACTGATGATAGGCCACAACAAACAAAGAGCACCAACTCTCAGGTTCCAAATCCTGTCATCCTAGTTCAGAGGGTCCTTGCAAACCCCCTGGAAGAGATGAAAGGATCACTCAAATGTCTGATTATTCAAACACACAGGCAATGAGTGCGCATTGTGGAAAAAAAAAAAGTTAGCAGAGTCCCCTGCTGATTGAGATATCTTCTGAAAAAATAACTTGGTGCTGATCTTTGTACACAGATAGTTTGGTTTCTAGCCCAGGTCTTCATGGGTTATACCAAACATACTCTGGGAACCATGTGCAAGATCTGGATTGAACATATAGTTGACAAATATTGTTAAATTAAAATCACCTCATGCCAGTGTTGCTCAGATATAGTAGGAAGCCAGCATGTTAGCTACTTCAGAGGAACTGAGAAATCACCACAATTCATACATGAACAATTTTCATTTCATTCATTTTCATATGCAATTTCATAGTTTGGAGTTTTGGTATAGGGATATACTTATGCCTTGCTTTGGTGTATAACAGAGATTATTTTATTATGAAAACTCTGCTCATTAATGTCCTGGCATTTTGGGCAAGTGAAATTTCTGCTGACTAAGTCTCACCGTATTTTTCAGGATTTTTGTTACTGCTAATTAATATTATAACATTGCTCAGAGACCCCACTCAGGCATAGGATTCTGTACATTAAAAAGTAATGGTCCTTTCATGTTCTAAAGTACAACTCTAAATAATAATTATGCATTGTAGAATGCAATGTAGAAGAGCTGAGGGGAAAAGAAGGATAATGTTAATGAAGAAATCTGAATATAAGACATCAAGGGACAAGAAGCAAAAAAGGGTCATCTACCATACAGACAAACTATAAAGTAGAAGCTGACCTTAGGTTTTCACAAAATATTTCCTATATTCCTGCTTTTCTACCCTTTTTTATTTCAATTTTCTCCTAAGTAAAAAATTATAACTGTGCAGGATATTAACAACTGTTGAGCCTGCATGTAAACAGCATTCAGCTTATGACCGTGATGTCGTTAGCTTCCCACTGAGCTAGCTGCTAGAAAGTAAAACGTAAATGACATAATAAACAGAGTCGATGAGGGGATCAGATGAAAAGTACAACAATTTTATACTTTCTCCCTTTTGAGAAAGGCGAAACAAGTGCAGGTTATAGCTGAATACTGCAGAGAGCAAGTGGCAACAGTTATTTATTCTGTCTACCAAATTAAATTTATGTTTTTTCTGGGGAAAAAAGGGTATAGCAAATTGGTAGGTGAAATACTTTTGTCACTGAAAAACTAGCTTTCTATCCCAAAGCAGCAGATTCAAAATCCAGCTGGCTTTACTGAGGTCATAAGAGAAAAACGAGGACAAATATCTCATCAGGATGTGACTTTCTCACAACAAGTATCCCACTTATACAGTACTAGGTCTTTTTTCTGAGCCATATTGACATTAACCAGATTTCTAAAGAATTATATGTCTCATTTTTTTACTATGCTGTATCAACTCTTGAAGCTATAAAAATGTGCATTTTTCACCTGTTTTCTGTTGTCATTCAGTATGTTCGACCATTTCTTTAGAAAATGATAACTCTAAGATTTTAATCTGTTTTCTGTGTCAGCTACATCTTAATACCTCTATCCTTTAAGAAGATTCCTGCCCATTCAATAAGCATGTTAAATAAGGGGGAAATGTATGAATAAACTTGTTCTTATATGAATCAGAAGCTCACAGCAAAAAAGCAGCCAAGCATATCCAAATAATATGCTGTTCCTCTGGGAATACAATACTTGTACCATAGCTTTGGCTTTATGTTGCAGTGTTAGACTGAGCCTGAGAGATGAATGTAAAAGATAAAGAAGCATTGTAAGGTCAGTGACTGAGCTCCTCTTTTTGCTAATCGGCTTCCCTTGTTATCCATCTAATTTACTGGAAGGTTAACCTTTTCACTACTGCCAGAATCTAGCTACAATTTTTTATGAAATGGCCATGGTAACAAATTAAATTTATTACTGTTTATATAGTTCTGTAATAGTAAATGCTACCATAAAATAAAAATTAAAAAATCAGCAACTCAGCATTTTTTGCTCCAAAGAGCATTCATATGCAAATGGGTTTACATGAAAAGAGATATCTGCTCTTCATAGGTAAAATATTTCACGGATATAGTGCTTCCAAAGCCATGGAAGGAATGCCAATATCACATATTAATTAGGAAAATATTTCAGATTGGCTCATCTAGAATTTTCCAAGGGAACATACTCCTGTTAAAAAAGAATTTTCTTTTAAACTACACAGACTTGAAAAAAACCCACTGCTTCAAATGAGTTTTAAAAAATAAATGCACAGAATATTGTATTCCAGTATTTTTTAAATATAAAGATTCATTTTCACAGGTTGAAATAATCACAAAAGTAATGAAAAAACTCAGAATAGCTATAGTTAAGTGAATCAAAACTCATTAAGTATCTACAAGTTTTTATGAGGCTTTGCCTTTCGTCTTCGATCAAGAAAAACACATAAATTTGTTGAAAAATATTTTGAAGTGTTAAAATTAGTTTCTTCTAAGCTATATTCTCTATCCTAGGAGTAAGAATGAAATAAAAAAATTGAATTAGGATGAATAATCCAAAGATGAGGGCTTTTGTCCACTAGTTGGAGGCTGAGATGAATGCTTATTTCCAACACAAGCTGTTTCTCTGGCTTTTGCCCAGACAACTCATTCCATGTTCACCTGTCCCGAAGTCAATGAAGCTGTTGTATATCTAGATCTCAGACAACATCATTTTCCCACTAGATGCACATATAAGGAATTAGTACTTTTGTTCTAGAGCATACACAAAGGAATTCCCCAAAGCTTCCCAATGTAATGGGGCAGAAGGCTACACACTCTTTAGGAAACATTGGTCCAAGGAGAAGAATTGGTCCTAAGTCACAATTCAGGACTTTGAAGAGGCTGACAAGGAATAAATGTTCCCAGGAGGACCACGTTCGCTAGATGGATCCTGTCTATGGTTAATTTACATAAGCAGCACAAACAGCAATCATGTTGCATTACAATTTCTTGTATTAAGAAAAGGAAGGTGATGTATAAAAAACATTCTTTGCCCAGACAGTCACTGATCACCCAGTGATCTCCTGCCATAAAGCATCAGTCTGGGAATTAATAACCTAGTTAATGTGAGCTTACAGAGACTATGGAGATGGAAGGGAGGGATGGAAGTACCCTCCCTAATTCAGAAGAAGACTGGGAGAAATGTTTATCTTTTATATTTCTTAAAATATATATCAATGCACAATATCAGGGAGGAGAAATATAGTGAGACAGAGCGCAAGTGAAAACAAAATCATTCAGATTAACAGTGATTATGTGGCATATTAAGCAAATTCAGCTCTAAAGATGAACCAATTGACGCAATGACATGAAACACCAAAGAACAAGAAAAACTTTGTAGTTGGTGCAGACTGAAAATTGAACTTTTAATCTTCTAGAAATAAGATCCTTACACTGATTCTGAAATCTGAATGTTATGTTTTCTAGGAATATCTCCAGGAGCAAAGTCTGTGTGTTGTATTCTGTCTGTGGTGAAAGAAGGATATTGAGTATTTTTCTGAAAATGGCAGCAAAGCACTGGGCTTCAGTCATGCCATTGACTCTGTCTATGGACTTTCATCTTCTTTCTGCCATTCAGTTGTTACTGTAGTGCAATTAATGTTACATGCATGTCTGAAAAATCTCTATATGCCGGGTTTGGTTTGAATTATTCTTCTTAGAATATAATAAAGCAGTGGTGAAAATAAATATTCTGTTCTATAATCACAAGAGTGTATTTACAAAAATATTTGTAAGTTTCGTATCATGTCAAGACAAGGATCCTTAGTCAAAGAAATTGGAAAGAACCTTGGAATAGTTTCAAATAGTTTCAAATAAGACAAAAAGGAATGATATGAAGAAATTTTAGGTAAGTGTTCAGAAGCTTCAGTTCTGATGTATAGCATTTGATAAATGCTTCCACTCACTTCAGGGCTCACCAAACCTAACCTGATTCTTTGTACCTTCTGAGGGCACAAATTATTAATCAAGAAATAGTTTGTGGTTTTTGAATACTCAAAAATTTGCACCAGTTTTGAACTTTAAATTTTGGGATTCCAAAGCACAATATTTAGGGCTAGGTTTTCATTCTAGCTTCAGTATGTATTGCAGGTGCTTGACATCTCTAAGTACTGTGACTCATCGTCTCAGTTTGGATCCCCAACAGCTTAGCCTTACTATTTTGACTTAATGTTGGCATTTATTATAATCATGTATAATTATGTATAATTATAATTAAACCCTAATCCTCCTCAATTACGCTGACATAAATTAGGCATAAGGTATAATTTAATCAAAAATAATGGATTTGCTCCAGTGTAGAGCTGAATCAAGGATAACTCCAGATCTTGTATCTTATTATAAATTATAGCATTCTAAATATGCCAGAGTAAACCTATCTTATAGGTAACTATTATTCAGTTACAAGAAATATTTGTTATTCATTGACTGTCATTGCTAAAAAAAAAGGAAAATTGGGTTAATTCAGAAAATAAAGCAAAATTACAAAAGAACCACTGAAATCTGAAAGAATTTTTAATCATACATAAGAAAAAGCATTTATAGGATCATAAGAATATCTATAAAGATTACTTTTGTTAAAAAAAATGAAAGGAAAATTCATTCCCTTGGGCATTTTAAGTGTATGTTGTAAAAATATTCACATCCAGATGCTAGATTTTCAAACTGACCAAAAGTGGTCTTAGAGAGGGTGGTTAGGGAAATGATCCTCTACAAAACATGGGAGACAAAGCTTATGTTGTTGAAAGGAGACGCATGTAATCAGCTAAAGAATTCCTGAGAAAGACCAAGGGCAGCAGATACTGAAACCTTGAGCTTCCTTACTTCAATGCATTTTTTGCATGCTCCCTGAAGAAAGGAGCAACCAAGTGAATTTATTAACTTTTAACTTAATTAGGTAGATGCCAAAAAAAAAGGTTCATTCCTGGAGCAAGTCTATTTAGACATTGCAGCCTTCAAAAAATTGTAGCTCCACTCTAGGACTCCAGTTGAGGGTTTTTTTAAATGAGGCAATGTGGACTTTTTGTCCTCTAAATATAACAATTTTAAATGAGTTTTAAATGAGAATTATAAGTGCATAATTCCATTAAAAACATATCTACGGCAACAGGGAATGTGGTATATATATATGCATAAGTGTAATTGAGATATTGCGTGGAAATCTAAAATAAACCTTTACAGAATAACAGAACAATCAGTTCCTGTGAAATTTGATTTATCTATCTATCTATCCATCTAACTAACTAACTACATATATTATATATAAACAGAATTTTTCTTCCTAAATTTGATTCTTAGTCTTTGCTTTCTCTGAGGGTATGTATAACCTAAGTCTACCTTTCCCAAGCGATACTGTGGCAAAGCTATAAAATAATTGAAATTTATGCTCTCCCATGGCTTACTTTTATTTTAGTTGGCTCCTATTGTGAAACTGTTCATAAAATAAAGAGGACATTATGTTAAGCTTCTTTCACATTTTTTTTTTGCTCATAAACAATTGCTGAAAGAAGCCACAGCCCTTGAACATCTACTGTCTTTTAGTTAGAAATGCACAAAAATACTTAGATTCCCAGTTTTCCTCTAAGACAAAACTTCTGTTTCACGTGGTGTCTACTGTGTCAATCAACAAAGATGAGGAGATAGTGCAGTCCCTGGCAATGGAAACTCAACACTGGCATTTGAGACCGACAGCAGCCGTGAACTGTGCATGATTGTGTACAGGGCTAAGAAAGAAGATAGGATTTTAAGGATCACTTTTACAGCAAAAACAAGTCATAGATGCAGAACAATCACCGTATGCTAAATCATAACAAGATTAATTTTACTCACTAGTTTGATTTAGAGTATAAGCATTGCAAAGTAGGTTCAAACAACTCCTGTTGATAGAAAATGTATCATAAGTATCCAGCTACTGGTGGTGAATTCATTGGTCTACTTTCAAATAAATTAAAATGTGTTTGAATTAAGAACAGACTAATTACAGTGAACCCACCAGACTTCCTCAAAGCCAGAGCCTAGCTCTCCAATGCAAAATTTATAAAAAATAATATTTTAATAGATTTTTAAATCTGTTCACAGGTATCCTTTGTTGCACCTCATTTGAGGCATAAACATTATACAAGGAACAAGATATGAATGAAGGATCTATAACATAGTACTGTGATAACAATAAAAACACTCAACTCTAGTAACTCCCGTGTTATCAGAGATGTTGGTAAAGTATGGGTTTTTAATATCATTCACAATGGATGCTACAGTTTTGTCACTGGTCTTATAACCCCAATAGCAAATCTTACTGTTTGCTATCAGTGTTGCAACCCTATTAGTATTGTCATCAGCTGCATATTCAGTCCCTGAATCAATAGCTTTAATCATCTTTATGGTTGTTCTTTTATTCATGTCTATTGATTACACTACCACAGTATAAACCAGTAGGGAATGAAATGACAGAGGACTATTGGAAAAAAAAACAGACAAACAAAATCAAGAAACCTTTGAAATTGACTAATTCTTCCAAAATGCTGTCTCTGAAGAATTTTGATGCACCAGGCACTGCAGGTGCAATGTTAATATTTGTTTAGAGGCCTAGGCAAAGATTATATACAATATATCTCTCAGTAAAGTAAAAATTAATTTTATTTTGGTGAAATTTCATACACATGATGATTTTTCTTAACCATAGAAAATAAATAGCAACCAAAAGGTTGATTGAGGTTAACAGCATAACTGAAGGCGGCTTCTGCTCCACTTTTTTTTCTGTTACCTAACTGTTAAGATGCCCAAATACTTCCTTGTTTATTTTTAAACATAATTACTTAGCATGTCTGATATCCTTCATTAGACTACCTATCTGACTAGAACCACATGGTTGTATATTACGTACACAATTCCTGAGTTATTCTATGAAGATAACTCTGGATCCAGGTTCACAAAGGTAGAAGCTGCCTATGTGTTCATTTACTACTCTAACCCCTTTTTTAAAGTTTTCTGTTTTGTTTTACTATTGGGGAGACTCTTTGCTTCATCTCCATGTTGTCCATTTAAGAAATAATCTTCAGGACATGACAGAAATGTTAATTTTCTGCTTCTATAAGCATTAGAATACCATCTTCAGGGGAGCAAATTAATGATAACACAACAACAAATACACAAACAGGAAAGATACTGTTTGTATCCTCATCATTGCAAGGATGAGTCTTAGAGCTTTGATAAGATCTGGATTACCTTTGACCTAGGAGAACTTCTATGGTAATCCTTGCTTAAGGCTGTATCTGAGCAAATATGACTCTGTTAGCAGTTTCACATGTGTGCCGGGTAATACTAGGTTCAAATCCTTAGAGTTTACCTAAGAAAATTCTCACAGAGGTTCATAGAAATTTTGATTGAAAAAGGGATTTTGAGAAGAAGATATATGCACATACATAGAGTGTAGGTTTTGTTCCTTGCAAACGAAAGTGAAAGAATGAAATCTATTTTGATATGCTGGAAGTCAAAGCAGCTTCCTGCATGTGATTCATCTCTCTCTTACATTACACAGAACTGGATGAAAATGAGCTTTCTTTTTTTTTTTTTTTTTTTTTCCCAGATTGAAATGTGGGTGTCAGGGGGCTAAAAGAACAGTTTTCTCTCCATTTTTTTGTCTCCTTTTTCCCCCGACATTTCATTCTCCTCTTCATTGGAAACATAATGCTGTCAGCTGGCCCTGCCATTTTCCAATATCAAGGTCTCTCTCCCTCTCTCCATCTGTATTCATTTTTTTTTTTAACTCTTAATCAGGTCCTGCCTTGTCTTTGTGTAGGAATTCATCATCATATGGCACCAATTCAGACCTGTAACATGAATAAAGGTTGGTATTTATCATACCTGCTGCAAAGGAAGTGCCATTAAAAGGAAAGGGAGCATGTAATTCCTTGTCCTTCACTTTCTCCTCAACCTTTCACCTCCTAATCAGTAGCCATAACCTGACGAGATCTCACAATGGAAAGTTAATTATGAGGTCATGAAGATGAAAGCACCTGACTTGCATTTTCTAAAGGTACTTTACTTTTAAATTATCCCTTATTTCCCTGCATAAAAGGAAAGGAAGTTCCCAAAGATTATTCTAAAGGGACCAGACTTTCAGATGCCAGGATTTCCAAGTAGAAATGGAAATGCAATCCTGTCAAAATGTCCTTTGAATATTTCTTATGAAGAAGTCTTCCATTTACTGATATGACCTGACACATAAATTAAAGATATGTTAATAGGCATGACGGTACGGAGCACTCAATACACCATAGAGACTCCACAGCTATAAGTCTAGTGTATAACCAGCAAGACATATGGATTCATTTTCTTAGGAAACAAGGAAAACCACAGAACTGAAGTATTTGTCTCTATTATCTTCGATAATCTGGTATGTACTTTTGAGAACTGGGTGTAGAAGTGTGTTTGTAGCACATTGTCCCATTCTATGCTGAAAATTCCAATCTTATTCTGTCTTAATAATTGTATATGTTGAAGGCAGCAGGAATAACGGCAGAAAAAGTTTTAGTTTGTTTTATAGTATCAAGTATTCAGGATAGTAAGATGGAAAGTTTGCTAGCTCTATGGTTGTAGATAGGAATAACACACTTTTTAAACTGTCTTTTATTACGTAAGAATGAAGATACTCTTTTCAGATAGTTGTTAGACCCCAAAAGAGAATCATATAGTTTAAAACTGTGTTAATTTTAGAGCTATCAGAACTGACTCACCAGATTATTGAACACATAGTTTGTCCATCTGACCTGAGCCCTATCAAACTTGAAATGTTTTCTCTTTGAGAAATAAAAACTGCTAGAGAAAGAATGGCTCCATCAGACAAAAGGGGACAGGAGTGCTTTTGCCAATAGGTCTGCTAACCTAGAGAGAAGACTTGTCAACACATGGTGACCAAAGCATTAGGAGAAATGGAGGCAGAGAATAGAGAGAGGCTGCCTGAGGACCATTCACAACTTCCCAGGGAAAGTAGCATGACAGAAGAGTCATCTCCTCTACACCCAACACATGAACACTAGAAGGAACAGTCTCCTTTTCTTCTTGGGGATTTGACATTTTCTATTGGCAACAGTGTGTTTTCATTAAAATTTCATATAAGTTACTACCTAAGAAACAGACTATATTTCCATCTCTGATCATAAATAGTATAGAGATACTAGCTTTCTGTGATGTTATTATTGGCTCCACTGTTCCTCTCCTAATACTACTTTAAATTATGTCTGCTTGGCTATTAATACTTCATAAGTTGTTTTTGTTTCCCCTAAGGAATGAACAAAACATTTTCTTTGGACTTTTCATGACAGTTAATGATAGAGGATGAATGGAAAAAGAAAGGTTGTGATTTGATTTGGAAAAAGATTAATTATATATTGTTTCTACTGAAATAGACCTTAATTCCTAGAATTGTAATCAGCAGAGGGTAGAAATCTCACCTCTTCCAGGATCAAGCCCAGAATGTCTGTCTACATTTGAAAAATAGTGCTCTTTTAGCAAGTTTTTCACCATGAACAAGAAAATGTTTTAGGCAAAATAATCTTTTCTTGTAGTGATATAAACCATGAGGTCAGCTGCAGTAAACAAATGAAAAGAAGCACAAAGCTTAAACAAGGGTCTCATATCTCTGGCATTTCCTTAAAATGCCTCAAAATCATCATTTGATATCATTACCTCACATTTAACTTCTGTAAAATGCAGATGCTGAGTGTATGTATATGTTCAGTGAAATGTATCTAAAATGTTTTATGGGGATCACAGAAGATATGGACTAATAAAAAGATGATACAATTGCACAAAAATGATTCCAATCTCATTGAATCTCCATTAAGAAACAGAATGATGAAACTCCTTTTCCTTACAATACTATCAGCTCAACTGTGACAGGAAGCCCTCTGGATACCATTCTTACAGGCTTCTTGTTCACATTTTCAGATAAAGGAGTTTGTGATAGGTTTTGAAGTTAGGCATGATTATTCAAACCAGAGTTTGCATGAATGAGCAATAGTGAGTTTATAATCTATGCAGCTGGTAATCCATGCCCATATCCCTCCAAACAGAAACAAACTTCTTAAGTTCACCACGGAACTTGGATGTTCAATAATTTAATAGGCTTAAGCTTTATTCCTTCAAGGTAATTGTGCAGATACTTTTAATAAAATACACTCAACATTGCCAGCAAACATTCTAAATAAATGAACACAAGAAATGTTAGATGCAACTTTATTATACTGTTAATCCTTGCTGGAAGGCTTCCTGGACTGTTTGAGGGTAGTATTAGTAGTGATGATAAACTAATTTGCCATGGCTCTTAAGTTCATGTTATCTTTTCTTATCAGCCTAAGGCTAGGTCAGGAAAAAAAATTGGAAACATTTGCCAGAGACGGCAAAGTGGGTAATTCAAATGCCATTGCGAAGTGTCAATCCATCCATGTCTCCATAATGGATACTTTAATGGTCCATTTAATTCTTCAAAGCAATTGAATTTCCACCCATATCCTGATAAAGTGATATACCATGGTAGGGTTGTTAGAATTTATTTTTTTTTATATGCAAGGCAAGTTTTCCACAGTTTAATTTCTCCAACACAGATTAAGAGCAACAAATGACTTGAGATTTTTGCCCTTGTGTTCAGAATCCAATAACATTTAAAATCATGGGGATTGTTCATTTGACTTTTGTTTCATTGGGTGTTTTAATAGTAAGGCTCAAAACTATAAATATATTGTGGAGTAAAACATAAAGAAAAACACAGCAATTCACCAGCTGTTCCTAAGTCTTACAATCTATGTTCAACTCTGAACAGTGAGGCTGGTAAGTAAATCTCATTACCTTCATCCTGTGGTGTTTGCTATAATCAAGACCTCTCAGGTCTTCCACTGATTGAGTAGGTCTGCAAGATAAAGGATCCTGAGCCTTCTGATGCCTTCTACTACTCCATTCTAGGCCCGTTCACAAGTTCTGCTCATGCTTATATCATCCTTATGAAGTCAATCTGTTGCTTGGCTTCAGTAGCCTTTACTCAGTAGTCTTCTACTCTGTCAAAGACAGGTCAGCTGCCATGAAATCAAATCTACCAGATTAGAAGCTACCAAAAAACAGTGAAAGTAGACTTCTAGGCAAGGCCCTTGAGTCTTCTGCAAATTTATAGTTACCATTCAGTCCTTCCATTTCTGTTGGATTTGCATCTATTATGTGTCAGGATAACCTGCTTCCTAGAGGTTGTGATATTTATTTCACAATTGTCTTTGCTTACTTATTTATTCAACTGAAGGACCAAGTAAATATAGTTTCCAAAAACTGATGACAGAAAATTTCCAAAAGTTTTAGCATAAAATATTATGTTGAGTAGAATTGATACAATTGCAGTAATTGCAGATAGACCTGCCAGAATGCAGTTTTCCTGTGAGGAAGAAGAAAGATTATTTTCTGTGTAAGACTTCTACCTTTTAGGCTTTTAACGAATGATTTTGTTTGTGATCTTCACCTGAAACATAGTTAATAATTATTCACTCCAGTCTATCTATCAGCACAAAACTATAAGATTGTGTGCAATAACTTTGAAAATACTGAAATAAATTACCTTACATATGTTGTTTTACATTTTTAAATTGTTACAATGTCTGACCTAATTCACACCAGTAATGTAATAGAAGCACTTGAATACAAAAAGGCCTTTCCCAAATGTGGATATACTAACAGTAATGACCTTTTTTTCAAGAAAAAAAACAACTACATTACACTTAGAACTTGCCAGTGGTGAAATTAAAAATGGAGTTACTTTCAAATCAATGTATATGAAAGCTTTTTTTAAAAAAAAATGTGCTTAAGCTCTGTACTTAACAGATAAATTATTTTTGAAATCTGGTCAGAAAGACATTCTTTACTTCTCAGTGCTGGCTCAGCAGAACTTTATTCAACCCATGACTTAATATTTTCAACAAAAGAGGTCAGGCACAGATTTCACAGTATCACAGTATCACAGTATGTCATGGGTGTTTTTAGACCAAATGAAAGCATCTTTACCTCCCTTACTTTTTGTATTACAGTTTTCATTCAGAAGCTGTGTGGTAGTTTAAAAAGTAAGCTGCAAAAACACTGGAGTTTACATTAAAGTTAGTACCTAAATATGCTTTCGAACATCTTTAATGCTCTTTAATATTTTCATTAATGACCTGGACGTGGGTATGGAGTGCACCCTCAGCAAATTTGCAGATGACACCAAGCTGATGGGTGTGGTTGACACGCCAGGAGGCCGAGATGCCATTCAGAGGGACCTGGACAGGCTTGAAGAGTGGGCCCAAGAAAACAAAATGAAGTTTAACAAGTCTAAATGTAAGGTCCTGCATCTGGGCAGGAGAAATCTCAGGTACCACTATAGATTGGGTGAGGAACTCATTGATCATAGCCAGGAAGAGAAGGACTTGGGGGTCATGGTGGATGAAAAGATGGATATGAGTCGGCAATGTGTACTTGCGGCTCAGAGAGCCAATCGCATCCTGGGCTGCATTAGGAGAGGTGTGGCCAGCAGATCGAGGGAGGTAATTCTGCCTCTCTACTCTGCCCTGGTGAGGCCCCACCTGGAGTATTGTGTCCAGTTTTGGGGTCCTCAGCATAGAAAGGATGTGGAGCTGCTGGAGAGAGTCCAGAGGAGGGCCACAAAAATGATTACGGGATTGGAAAACCTCCCCTATGAGGATAGGCTGAGAGAGTTGGGGTTGTTCAGCCTAGAGAAGAGAAGGCTTCGAGGGGATCTGATAGCAGTCTTTCAGTACCTAAAGGGAGATTATAAGACAGAGGGACAGAGAATCTTTAGGAGATCAGAGTGTGATAGGACCAGGGGGAATGGTTTTAAGTTGAAGGAGGGGAGGTTTAGACTGGAGATTGGGAGGTGGTTTTTTACCAGGAGAGCGATTAAGCACTGGAACAGGTTGCCCAGAAAGGTTGTGGCTGCCCCATCCCTGGCAGTGTTCAAGGCCAGGCTGGATGTGGCACTGGGCAACATGGTCTAGTGTTTTGGCATCCCTGCTTGTGGCGGGGGGGTTGGAACTGGATGATCTTTGAGGTCCCTTCCAACCTGGCCATTCTATGATTCTATGATTCTATGATCTTTGTGTTGAACTGTGCATATTGCTGGACTGTCAGATGAGAAAATCCAGCTCTTTCTGCTCTTCAGAAGGTTATCTAATCCTGATTGTGAGACTCCTGTGTCCATTGAAGACCACATACCGGTATCACCTGTCTTTCTGGAATGTTTTCTCTGCTCCCTGATAGGTCTTTGGCAGGAAACACCTGATGAGGTCCTCAGGCCTGAGCTACACAGCAAGTCAGATGAGATGGTCTTAACAGTATTCATGGTTTAAGTCTGGAATCATGTCAGACTTGAGTCTTTCTCGAGAATGCCATCTTTAAGATGGAAAATCAAAACCCTTGCTGTCCTTGCTGCCCAGTCTTCTTAGCATTTAAGTTTATCTAACTTTCAAAGAAGGTTTGATATCCTGGGTAAAAAACCAAAAGTTTAATCCTCAGTTTGTTTGTGGCATAAATATAGTATACCAATAGTGGAATGAAGACCTTATTTTGGGGAGTTCTCTACCAAAAGTTAATGAGTGAAATGAATGCGAAGTTTCTCAGAACTCAACACAGAATAGCTCCTGATCTAAACAAATACTGTGGATAACAGGGAACAAGCACTCTTAATGTGCTACAATGACAAGAGAGCAAGGGACTTACCCATGTCTCATTGTAGAGACTCCATCAGGATTAGAGAACTTTGTTCCTTTAATTAATATAAGGCAAAACTTTTACTTCTTGGCTTCTTATCCTCTTCTGTCCTTTTTTTTAATTTCTTTTTAATGTTAGTTCTTTAACAAATCCCTCTTTTCAGGGACCAAAAGCTGATATGTTCTGGGGAAATGCCAGCAAGATGTTAAAGATTGGCACAACTAGCTACTGTCATTCTATCAAGACAATAGGATTTGAGCGAAAGGGGTAGAGTTCTCCATGCAGAATTTAGCTGCTTAATCCTCTCTTGTGGGCTGGCATAAAATCAACAAAAGAAAGAAACCAAATTACCCAGCTCTACTTTGGCAGATTTAGCCACTGTCAGCAGGCCAGAAGTTAATTCCCTCATATTCTTGTTTGCCACCAACTACAGCAGGCCTTGCTGAGCCAGGTTTCCTGTGTAAATCTGTCAGCTGAAATGATGCACAGCATGAAGAAGGAAAAAAAGGACATGCAAAGAGTGTGGTCCTTTCACCAAATCAAGTCTCCAGAAGTCAGGGACTGGCACTAGAACTACCTCTTTGCCTTCAATCTGAGTGAAGTTTCTGACACAAGATTCTTAAACCATAATCACACGCACATATACTCTCTATTTCTTGCCAATAAGTAAGGATTGCTGTTACATCAAGATCTGTGTGTGGGAGCCTGTTTCCCTTCTGGCACTCAGCACAAGCTTCCAGCTGCTTAGCATCTTTCTGAGACTCAACAGTGTATAGGGTATGATATGTTAATAATGAGGACTACATAGTCATCGAGGCCAGTAATATTGCAGTGAGAGTGGGAAATGCTTCATCAGTTTGCTCTGTCACAAACACTTACTAGCCACAGCGTATGGTGCCTTTTGTTGTGTGCCCAAATGAAACTCTTGGTTGGATAATCTGACATAGGGGGAATTAGGCTGTTGCATGTCATTCCTTATTCTCTGTTTTCCTTAGAAATCAAATAACACTACTGGTACAGGAGGTGAGGAAGGTGCCAAATGTTTGCAGCAACACGCAAAATACTCAAATCACACAGCTTTGGGAATGTCATCATAAACCCCAAAATGGATATCTTTCCATGAAAATTTTTGCTTATCGTTTTGTTTGGTTTTTTTAAAGCAAAGACAGTCTGGTTTTGAAAATAAGAAAATTAGGAAGAAAAATACAATTTACTTACAAGTGAAGGAATATAAACCTTTTCATAAAAGGTAATGATTTTCACATGAAAATGACTAATTCCCAGGGATTTCACATGCTTTTTGTGTGAAAAATGGACATTTCCTTAAAGTACTTAATGAAACATGTTCGACAGAATGCATAATCCTGCAAAAATGTAGATCACTGTGTGAAATAGAGTCAGATTATATGTTAACAGTTCTGATTGTCTTTTTTCTCTGCTGGAAGCAGTTTCTCCTCACCTAATATACTACCATAAATGTATGGTATATGTGGTATACTATGACAAAAGTATGTGTCTGTAATGCAAGTAGTGTAATTTTGTGAGTTCTATTTATATTCTGATAATTTATCTCTTTCAGATTATGCAAGTAATAAATAGTTGTGCAATACAATTAAAAATATATTTTTGTCTGAATTGAGACAGCATTTTAGACACTCATCATAAACACATTAATTGCTTGTAACCGGATGAAATGAAAGGATAGATGAAGCATTGTTCTCCCAATATCTGGATTCCTTTCTTGACTTCAGCAAGCTACTTCTAGCTATAGTCATATCACCTTATATAAGTGCCAGACTTGGTAATGACAATTATTTAACCTAAACTTTAATGAGTAATTTCATGCTAATAACATACATCAAATCTTGGCACAATTACTGGAGAAAACTTGTTGCAATTCCTAGATTAAATGGACAGAAAACTAGCACAAAAAAGCACCTCTCATCTCTGTTATTTCTAGCTCTAACCCAAATGTTTGTATTATTAAAAACACTCTGGAAATGTTCAATGTGAAATTATCAACACTCCCAAGCAGGCTAACCTCGATAAAACTCAGGATGCTACCTAAGAGATACAAGTGCATGATGACACACTTACAGGGAATATTTAACAGAAGAGATTCTGGTTTTGTAGAAAAGGATGCAATCTATCACTGGTCGTATCATAATTTTTTGTAACAGATTTTCATAACCAAAACTGGATTTTGGAGGGAGATTGAAAGGGAAAGAAAAGGAGCCAGATACAACTTTGGCTTCAGTTGTACATCCAAGCACTTCATTTGAACACCTGACTCAAAAGTGAAATTACTGTGCACTTCCTCTGTAACTAACAGAGAGAAATCAGCCTTTCCAGACAAACAGAAAAGATTTTGACTGGATTTTGGAGCTCTTCCTTAGCTATCTCAATGAAGTGCCTAAATTTGTATGGAATGGATCCAAGTCTAAGTACCTATGGAAACTGATTTTGTTACTTGCATAAGTGATTTATGTGGATTTTTAACTGCGATTCTGAACTCAAATGCCAACATTCTACCTAAACTTGTTCAAGTCCCATAGAGGAGACACAGCAGACATTTCCAAGATATTGGATGTATTTACCTCACGCCTATGAGTGCAAAGAGGTTTCAGCAATGGAAGACAATAAGCCAACTCAGGAATTAGAAATTTTAAGGTTTCTAATAACTGCAATGCTGCAGTGCTCTACTTGCTGAGATGGCAAGCTTATTATGCAGAGTCTGAAGTTGCATAGCTTTACCAATTGCATAGGTGGCACTTTTCTGCACCTTGTAAATGATATATAATGCTGAGGAGGTGCTTACCCAGAAAACACCCCAAAAAGTGTCTTTTGTACTTTCCTACCTGATATAAACCTGCTTAACAGCTCAAGAGCTAGTCCAAAGGAAGAACAGTCAACACACAAACGATCATGACAATCCCTTAAAGCTTACATTTGTGGACATCCCTGTACAGCTATCTAGTTGGGATTTACACTTAACAAAGACTTGGAGGAGGAGAAGAGTGAGGGGGTTGTGTGTGGAGTTTTGGTTTGGATATTTTATTGTAAGTTTGATGTAGATTAAGAAATGCTTCAGAAAACAAAGCAAAGGTGGTTTTCTCTGGAGAGATGTCTGCGTTCTCATGGCCCAGTGAACAGCAGTGCATAGGTTTAACTGAGAGCAAGTTTTGTCTCACATAGTTTGAAATCTATTTGAACTCTTAAAAAAATAAGTTTTAAAAAGGATTTCCTTCCTGTCAGCAAAAAGACACAGACATCAGAGGAGCAAAGTCAACCACGTGTGTTTCTTTTCATGCTTTCTAATCAGATGTAATGATTGCTCACACTCTATAGGTAGTTTTTATTCAAGGATGTGCATTCCTGAGTCTTAGGAGCCTGCCAAGAGTAAAAGCAAACAGAACAAGCCACACATGAGATGATGTATACCCTTAGGCTTTCCTGACTGCAAAAGGACTAGGGGAATCTAACAGAGATCCTTTTCCATCCTGGCTGTTGTAAAATTCTCAAGAGAAACCACAGCTGGCCTGTGTCCAGGAATCATCGTTTTATTGGGCTGGTAAGTTACTTTTCTGAGAGCACAGAATAACAACAGCAGAAGTAGATACACTTACAGAGGCTATAAATAATTCTGTAGAAAAGCTAACAAAGGTGTCATAATGCATGGCTTAATCCTCTATGCATGACTTACCACCAGCAATTCTCCAGTCGGTAACTGGGGAAGATGGAGAGAAATGAAAGTGTGTATTAATAAACGGAAGTACTGAGGTGCTATCAAAAGTTGTAAATAACAGACTCTTAACTAAAGTTCACTTATTCTAGGTCTGCTTATACTGCAGATGTAGTTTTCACAGATGTGGCTGAGCTAGTTTAGGTGTTACCACCTACAATGCAAATCTTGCAATGCAAAACTTAGTAGGAATGAAGTGCCTAACTTTTCACTCAATTTCTCAAATAATTTTGCAGCTGTGTGAAGCTTTATGTTTTTACAGACAGGTGATATCATGCAAATCAGATCATTAATGCACTATATCTACATGATCTGCAGTGTTTATTTACCCTGTATATCTATGTATCCTAATACTGTGCCTTCAGATAGCTTATGGCTTTGGTTTCTTAAGAAATCCAAAGAAATACATAAATTGATTACTGGGCTGTGAGTCAGGAGAACTGGGTTCTATTTTTTATTCATAAGTGATCTTAAATGCATAATTTTCCTCTTTCCTCCCCTCTGTCAACTATCTTTGAAGAAGGAAATTTGGTGCGGACATTATTTTCCAGAAAATTTTTGCATAATGCCTAATAAAATTGTTCTTCATCTTGCTGACTTTGCTTTTCCAGTTTAAGTCTTACTTCTCTCTGTCCAAGACCATGTATATTGTTTCCCTGCTACACACACACTCCCTCTCTGAAACAGTATAAAGAAATGAATTTCACTCAGGGCTATGAATCATAGAATCATAGAATGTTAGGGGTTGGAAGGGACCTAGAAAGATCATCTAGTCCAACCCCCCTGCCAGAGCAGGATCACCTAGACGAGCTCACACAGGAATGCATCCAGGCAGCTCTTGAATGTCTCCAGAGAAGGAGACTCCACAGCCTTCCTGGGCGGCCTGTTCCAGTGCTCCATCACCCTCACTGTCAAAAAGTTTTTCCTCATGTTAATACTGAACCTCCTGTGGTCCAGCTTCCTCCCATTCCCTCTTGCCCTAACATTGGAAAACATTGAGAAGAGCCTGGCTCTCTCCTCCTGACACTCACCCTTAACATATTTGTAAATATTAATGAGGTGTCCTCTCAGTCTCCTCTTCTCCAGGCTGAAGAGACCCAGCTCTCTCAGCCTGTCCTCATAGGGCA